>JANHGB010046457.1:22102-47423 GCA_026283785.1 Coracopsis vasa | reverse complement strand
TGAGGCATCCCTGCCCATGGCAGGGGGTTGGAACTGGATGATCTTAAGGTCCTTTCCAACCCTAACTATTCTATGATGCTATGATTCTATGACAAGGGACAGGGGCTGTGGGGACTGGCAGAGCATGATGCCATGGGCAGGGCAGGTTCTCTATGTGGAACTGGGAGGCTGATGGCTACACAAGGTGTATGAATCTGGACACCAGGACTGCATGGGGTATGATGCGGTAGATAGATAGGTAAAGCCTTGTACAAGCAGAATGAGGTTCTCAGTATCAATGCAGGCCAGGCTTTCCAAGACAAAAAAACACAGAGATACGGAAAAGACATGAAAAATAAAGGGCATACATATACAACACTCCTGCTCACACTGCTTTTCCATAATTTGCCCTTTCAAAACAGGACGTTCACACAGGCCTGAGTCTTGTCTGAGATTCAGTGCACTGTTAAATGAGATTATATGACAATAACAAAACAGACCTTGCAGCACAAGAGATATCAAACTTTGTAACTAACAAGAACACACTTGGAAAGAAAATCCTGCGTCTTGCACAAAGAGAAGTAAAGGCACCTGGCATCAAAACACTTTTTATACAAGATTCAATGTCAGGAGAACTTGTTACTTTAAACACAGAACTCTTGTCAGATTTCAGAATCTGGACTGACAACGTTTAGTTCTGGTAAATCACTCAGACTTGACCATATTCAAAATCTCTCTAAGACTCTAAGCCAGTCTTGCTCTCCATGCTTTATAGGGCTCAACTAACCCTTTCCACCACTGCTGCTGCAGCTTCTGCAGCTCAGCACCTCTGGTGCTGGCAGAGATGACCAAGATTCTGCTGGGACATTCCTGCTGCTCAAGCTCATGCAGCTTCTCGGCAGATGGGCATGGAGACCTGTCCCTGGACCAGAGATGGTACTAAACTTGTAGCACCACAGTGCTAACGCATCACTTTAACAAGGCTACAGTTCTTCATGTTGGAGTTAAAACCACAGTCAGATTGAGATGGCAGGCTTTAATCCTTGGACAAGGCATCAGAATTAGTCTCTCTATTGCTGTGAAACAGCTTAGGGACTTTACAAGTACTTCACCGACTGATAAACCCACTTCACTTTACTCATAAATTACTTTTGAACCCCAATGCTGGAAAAAGCAGATGGAACAATTTAGATTAAAACCCCGCAATTAAACACAGTTTAAAACACTGACCAGTTTGCAGTGCAAGTGGTTAAACTCTAGGCTGCTTTCCTGCTCTCCTAGAGTTAGCCAATGTCTTTAAAAGCAGGATAAAAACCCAAACCCGGCAACCAAGAAAAAGCATTTACAGGTTATTCCCTAACCATGGCTAGATGCATTGCATCATAAAATGTCAACATCAAAACAATATAGAAAAAATAATTACAGACAGTGTTAATGTTGTAAGCTGATAAGGACCAGATGGTCTTTTGTATTTATGGTTTGCCGCGTGCATACAAATGCTTTTGGGATCTAATTAGCCTTCTACAAAACTCAAACTGGGTAATTACTATCATTATCCCCTTTTCAAATAAATCTGAAGTCTAAACTGCAATTAAGTTTTTTATCTTACAATTCATATCCAGGCATTTTAAGAATTGTTCTGTGCTATCTTTTCACAAATCTTCCTCCAGTGATTGACATAAATAAAATGGAAGAGCTTAAAGTAATTAAAAAAGGGATGATTTTGTGCAAAGAACAGTTTTCAGTTAGCAGAGTTAAGGCATCTCTGAGAACCAGTGCACTGATGGTGAACAGGTTGCTGATCTCCTGAGCATTCGATTCTACCCCCTTCATGGCTGTTGAATGTCCCATATTCCTAAAACAAAGAATGAGGCACAACTGACTGAGCTCCTGACAAATGTGCGTATGCAGATATATAACTTTTCCTGTACGTATAATGATCATCTTTTATACGACACAAAGTGGGAGTCATTCTAATTAACTTTTGACTTAGGCAACACATAGGCTGATGATGAGCTACGAAAGGGCAGTGGTGCAAGTAATAAGCAAGAATGTCATTTTTATTGGTTTCTTGCCCTCAGGACAGCTAATCACATGACAAAAGGTAGCATGCCACAGAAAAGCATGACAGTATAATAATGCATACCACTGAATTCATTTAATGGAGAATTAACAAAAATCTGTCCCAAAATAGATAGCAGATGAGATTATAATAAGATAATCTTCTTCCACCCTCATCCCCGACAAACCATTACAGGTTACAGAACTGCTATTTCCTCTTGCAAGAAAGAAAGTAATAAGCTAAAAGCTGATGCTAAGATCCCCCCGCCCCTTTTGGGAACTAAGGGAGGACATATCAGGTGGCCAAGTTTTGATGTAAATTACTATTTTCCTGCTGAAATGTTTTCTTTTTACTCTACTGTTTCTGTGAAGTTCATAAATAAATGGAGTATCAAAATCAGTTCTAAAATTAGAGTGAAAGCTCTTATGGTTCAACCCTGATTGGCTTTCTGATAATAATACCAGTGGTTTCTCTAGATAAACTTCTGCAAACATGACCTTCCTCTTGCAAACTGCTTAAACTTGGAAAACATCTAAATTTGACTGCCCTGTGAACAAAGCTTTAAGCACTGCAAGCGAAATATTTCAGATATAGGACCATATGATAATTCAGGCTGGGAGGCACCTCGGGAAGTCCACTTTGTTGCATTCACCACACGGCTGCTCATCATCTTGAAGTTAAATATGTGTTTTTGTGCAATTAAGATTCACAATTTCAATATTTATTAAACTTTTTCTTTTTTACAACTCCAAACCTCGAAGTGTTGAACTCAGAAGATAAACACAGGCTCCCATGCTGATATAGAGAGATTCCCAATACTCCTGGCCCAGACACCTATATTCCCATCACTGCCCACATTTCTGGGCCTGTATGTGTTGTGTGATGAGGAAACAGTTTCAAACCTGTCTGAATCTTGATGCGATTAAAATCAGGCACCCATTTGTCTATTACCATTTAGCTATGGCAGTGTTGGTAAGTGTGGTTAGAGCTGGCCTAACCATCCAGACAAGGACAGGCGAGCATGGCCATCTTTCCCCTCCCAACTCCTTATCCAGAGATAAATTCCTCCTGCTAAAGTATGTAAGATTGGAATTCAGTTCTTCTTCCTCCTGCCTGATAAGGACCAGAGATCTGAATCCAGGCCTAAAAGAGTACTACAGACACCTGGTAGGAATTTTCTGAGACATCCTCTCCTACTGCATCCCTTTTATTAGGGAAAAATACTCATGGGAGCAGGGGCAGAAGAAGAGATTTTTCTTTTCCCAGTTGACTGCCTCTATCACCTGGCTCCTGAGTCACTGTAACTCTTTGTGGCCTAATTCTGTAATGATTTCCATGACAACAGAGCTATTTGCTATTTGAATATTGTGGAGTCTGGGGAAAAAAAAATCTTTAAAGATAATGCAAGGAAATATCACAGATAATATTAAAAGCAGAAGAAAAAATGGTAAAACCAGCCACTACTCAGGAAGCAATCATCATCTCTGACTTCAGCAGGGGTTTTTCTCTGTGTTTGCAGGCTAGCAACAGAAACTGCATATGTGCTTTTCTACCATAGTGAGATAAATGCATGCTTTCCTAATCTTCAGTTAAGAAGACAAAAAAAAAAACATGACAAAATAAAACATTTTTGAGAGACCGTCCTCTTTCCCTAAATGATACATCTGTAAAAGCAGACAGGCTGTGCCTCAGAATGGCCTATTTCTTTTTACTGATTACAGAGTCAGAGAAACACAGCATAATCCAGGTTGGAAAGGACATGTGGAGGAAATATAGCTCAATTCACTGCTCAAATCAGGGTCAAAAAGATCAAGTGGCACAAGGACTGGTTGAATTTTGAATATCTCTACAGATGAAAACTCCATCACCTCTCTGGGCACCTGTTCCAGTGTCTGATCATCCTCACAGTGAAAAAGTCCTTTTCTAATATATATCTGGATTTTCCTGTAATGCAACCTGTAAGCATGGTGTGACAGGGACACAGGCTGCAGGTGTCTAAGGGTAGGTGAGGTGAATGCTATCCCGACTGTGCTTACACAGGTACAGTACAAATAATACTCCCCCCTGACTGTCATGACTTTCAAATAGCACATGCCCAGCACTTCCAGGATCTATAATCTCAAAGACCAACAAAGTCCTCTGCTACCTTGACAGTGAAAATAAACACAAAATCAAGACAAGATTGTGTTGTAGCTCATTTTTCTATTCCCCTGCCCCTTCCCCTCCAGTTCTTCCAGTCTCATCCTTATTTTTAGAGTGCTACACCATAGTCCCACTCTTCTTTTGGCCATGGGAGCCACTGAAAGAAAAGATAGGTGGTGAGAAAGAGGGCTACAGTCCTGTAAGTGGCTTGCCAGACTTCTGCTTGGGCAACGCATGAGTGGCAGGCGTCTACCACACTGTTCCTATCCATTCTTGTTCTCTGATGAGAGGATGGGACTAACTGGCTGATTGCTCCATAGGAATCTGTAAATCTGGACTTCCTCTTCATGCTTTCCTGCCAACCTGTTATGTTGATGGAGTGATGACTATTCATCAATGGAGATGAGTCAGACAATCTGGTGATCAGATCAGAAAACAACTCTTATTCTATGGTGATGGAACATGAAAATGAAGCAGAGGAGGGATTACTGCGTAAAACCAACATATCCTTGGTGGTGTGATGTGTTTATGGAGTCAAGTTTTAAGTGAAAGCCCGGCCCACAGCCAAAAGAGCCATTTTAAGGCAGGACATGTCTCCAGAGCCAAAAAGCTAGGAAAGGTGAGCCAGCAGCAGGCAGAATCAAAGGCTTAGGATCTTTTCTTTCTCCCGCGGCTTCTTTGGAAGGTGCTCCGATCTGCAAGAGTTATATTATCAGTATTATCCAGTATTATTAGATCTGCAGGAGTTATCAGTTTCCAGGGAGAGCCTGGAAAACCCATTTTTGTAGGAAATGCAAATGGACCAGAAACTAGGAGCAGCTTCCACCTGGAGTTGGAAAGATGGGGAATTCATGGTTAACACTTCTGGACCAGAACGAAGCCTTAGCAGTGCAGCTGCAGCTGCATCATTCATGAGGGTAGTTCTGCAAAATGAAGTGACACCTCCAGATCCATCAATATGAAGGACAAGTCTACCAGTACGGAGTAACAATATTCATTGCAAGGCTACAAAGCCATGCTCATGTCAGCCAATCTGTCACTCTGAAACCATGCTCTGGCTTTGGATTTCACTACAAGTTTGCACCCACTGAAGTTACTGCATGTACCTCAGTCCTCTGCTCACCTCCCAACATGCTCTTTCCTGTCCAAAAGGTGGACAATACATAGATAGCACAATTCCCACAGACACGGGAGTCCAACACATAAACCTCTTGTCAAGAGACCTCAAGAGACCCACAATGCTCACCAAAGAGGGTTTGAATCAGTCAGAAGATTCCTTATTTACAGAAGCCCATTGGTGCTGGGTAGAAGCACATCAGGTCTTAATCAAAGCTAACCTATGCCCAGCTTCAAGCGTGAGTTGGGCTAGATAACCTCCAGCGATCCCAATCCAAACCTTCCATGATTCCGTAGATAAGAATAAATAAATTACCAAAACAAGCAAACAAACAAACAAGAGAAGAGACCAAAGGAATAGGAAGAACACATTCGTAGGACATATGCAGGTTGTGAATGCTCTCTCTTGAATAACAGCAGACGAGGACAGCAGTAACTATGCAGTATCATCCATACCCCCTTTGCATGGAGTACTTAAAGCATCTTCATACACACATGACAGATAGATACACTAAGGAAAACAGTCTTGGCACTTGTGTACTGGAGGTGTGTGGACGTCTGCAGTGCAGTGTGCATACAGACAGGCACTCTAAGGATAACTATATTTCATTCCCCAGCATAAAACTCAATTGTCCCAATAATGGCATGGCTTGCAGCCAACAGCACTGGTGTGTTTTGCTTCGAACAGTAATTGAGTTGACAGTCCATTTTTTCACTAGGGGTTGAAATATCAAATTTGATCAGATATTAGTACTGATGCTGCTGCATTTTGCCAGCTTGCCAGTTTTTCTGGATGACAGGCAGATTTGTGATCACAGCACCATGACTGAGAGCCACAGCTGTGGCAGGAGATTGCCTTGGTCATGGGTTCAGAAACTTGTGCTGCAGAATATGATACAGTGCAAGAGTGGGAAAATGGGTCAAACAGACAGGAGTCAGACCCATGAGTGACAAGTAACTGAATCCATACAGTCACTGAAAACGCTGTGGTCTGTGATGCCTTTGCTGCAATTTACCAATCAAACTCTTGCTCCCTCTGGACTTTGGATGATTTTCTAACAAGAAGGAAACACAACACAGATAAGGAATATTACAACTTGTGTCTTTTCTGTAGCTCTGTTAAACCTGAGCTGGTGATCACATTTGAACCTTTCTAGTCATTGGTTTTTAGATTATTTTTTTCCCAGGTTTTTATTCAGGGAAACACACCGTGCATATGGTTTAGTCTCCTTGTTTTCAAGAGTATGCTTAGCTTTAGGAGTGTGCTTAAATGCCTTCTCAAACTGCTTTGTGAAATGTGCCTTAATGCAGGCTGGCAGAACCGCTTAGACATGTAGCAGCTCACCCAAAAAGTTCTTACTACCCAGATGGCTCATTACACCTCTCTCTCTCAATCTCTGCTGGATGCCAAATGGCTCCTAAGTGAAGCTTAAGGAGTGGTACTTGACCTTCTAATGCCATGTATAGTTAATCTTGCTTGGGAAGCCATCCTTCTTCCCCTTTATAAAAGCCAAGCAATCACACTTGCCTGATGCAATGGTGGTGAACGAAGTAACTCAGAGTAAAAGCTTCATGATCTAAAAAGGATGCGAGCAGGTAGGGAGTTCCTAAATATGTACATCTTGACAATGCTTCCTGGACCATGAAATGCAGCTTCGCCCATCAGAAGTTACACCTGCTGACACACTGCAAACCTCAGAGTCCCTGTTCCCAAAGAACTGAGAGTTAAGCGAACACATTATGTGTGCCTGTCATTCTTCCCCAATAACATTTTCTTTCTTAGCCAATTTAAACCTTCTTTTGACAGAGAGAGAGTATTCTCTATCCAAGTTCCTATGAGTCTGATGAAAACAAGCAGGCAAGTAGAGGATGGAGGCCCACGTTACTGCCTCCCTGTGCTCAAGCTGTAGCACGACTTCAGCTGACTTTGTGGTGATCAGAGAAAAAAATCTTTTAGTAAAAAAACCCATTCTTCATAATTATAACTTGGTATCATCGCTCTGAAGCAGCACACCTTCCTCACAAACTGCTGTCAGGTACTGAGACTAGTTCATGTGTGTCAATTTTGGGGGTAATAGCAAGGAATATCAATAGGTTAGCTGTATGTGCACAGAAACAGCAGGACCAATTACATTCTTTTATGGTACAAACCCATCAATCACTTCATTTCCAGCCCAGCAGATGAACAGTGTAATTGCACCCAACTGATACCAACAGATGAGGAGAACCACTTCCCTCAGTTGTAGATTTCCTCTGTACCTATCCTTTTTTGAGGAAACCTCTCCCAACAAGCAAGTTCCCAGATGATGCTTTCAGGCTTATGGCGCTTTTTGGACTGGAAATGTATTTAATCCTCCAAGCTGGGAAAGGGGCCCTTGGGCAAATCCCCACCATGTGCTCTTGATTTTGGTATAAAGCTGTGCCAGCAGGTCTTCCAGGTACTTAAAGACTCTCTATGTTTTGTCACAGTGCCCCACTCATTCAAATACAGGAGGGTAGTAAGATGCAGTGTGCAATACTCTCCCCAACCCCAAAATGTTGGCATCTGTAGCCTAACAAATTGAGCAGGTGCAAGCAGAATCTTAAACTGAATTTAACAAGCAAAACGTGCACAAAATCCTATTTACTTGTTCTATCAACACAAGGTGTTAACATTTTCCTGTTGGTCTCATTGCTCTCATAAGGGATGAAGTTAATGCATGCCCTACTGGCTCCTGTAGTTCTTCAGTAAAAAACTAGGTTTGCATTCCAAATAATGACAAATTCACAAACATTTGCCCCAAGAGATCTCTTTGGAGGAGAGATGATGACACAATTATTACAAATAATCTCGCTTCATTTGCCAAGCTGATTTGCTTCAGAGAAACGACTGAGAGATAAACTCAGCAGAGTTTCCATGGGACTTTGAGCTAGAGAGAACACAGCGAGAGCAAGCCGTGCATCAAACAGAGCACGCTGCTAATCCAAAACTGCTGGTGCTGGCTTCCCAGCAGTTCAAAGCACGGCTGCTTCTTAACAAATTAGAAATGACAAATTTTGCCCAAGTTCAAAGGGAATACAGCACTGATACAGGAGCCAGAGCACTACATAAGCTCTTGTACTAATACCATTGCTTTGGTTCAGTCAACACTCTTTACATACAGCGTATCCCACTTCATCATTTTTGTTCTAAGCAATGGGCCCTTCATGCCTCAACACAAGATATTTGATGCTATGCAGCTCCGTCCATTTCTCCTGGCTTTTCCATTCACATGCCAATCAACCACTTGTCTACTTACTCCAATTTCCCCTGAAATTCAAAATCAGTGCTAAGGTCAGAGCTCTGGCAGGCAGAAATCAGCTCTGCTTCAGTGAAATCTCTAGTCAACCCAAGCTGTAATAGAGCAGATCGACTATATAGCTCTGTTCAGAAGGGGTGCATCTCTAATCCTTCTCTTCACTCAGCCCATACTCCCTTCCAACTGTTACAAGCTTGACAGCATCTGCTACCACCAGTCTGAGAGCAGTTTTACTTCTATTCTCCAGTTAGACTCTGGTTTTATGATATTTTATGTCCATCTACACTCTGTCAACAATTGTCTGCGTTTCAGTACTGGACCTGGAATGTGAACTGAAAGGACAAGGTTGCCTGTGTCTCTTCCCTCCCTCCAGTATGTCCCTTTTGCACACTGGCTATACAAAGCAAGCAGGAAGCACTGAGTTGAAGCCAAAAGGCAAAAAAAGGGACTAGGAATACAGAAACCCCTCCAAATGTTTTCCACTAAAAATGCCTGGCAATATGCAATCAAGTCTAGAACAGTGAAGTAACACAGTGTACTTCAAGCATGAAGGAATAATGTGGAAAGACTTTCAATGGGGAATTGTCTGAGACAGAACCAGGGACTGCCGAAGAATTCAGCTTCTTAATGGTCCTACTGCTTCATGACGGGAAATAAGCATCTGTATTCCATTAGACTATACCATAATTTGTGTGCAACAACTTGTAGGCAATAGATCTTTGTATTTGCAAGGACTCTAAACACAAGTGTATACAACCATGGGTATCGAGAGCATGCTGTCTGCACTCCAGCTTCAGAAGCTTTCAATCTGTTATAATACTACATAATACATGTCAATATATCCATGGAAAAGGGCCATCACACTTTATTACCCATCCTTTTCCATTGCCAGTCTCTTTTGGAGCCATGTTTCTTTGAGCATTTGTGTTTCACCGTGCCTTCATTTCCATCAAGACACCCATAACACATATTGCAGTCTGTTGCAGGCTTCTTTGTGCCCTGAGGGGAGAGAGGGGTGCGAGCTGCTCAATTCCAAATCTTCTCATGAACATGATGCAGCCTCAGAAGCTGAGCTCCTGCTGCCAGCGGCAGTCAATGGGAAAGCTACTGCACACCAAGCACCATTGGCTGTGAGGGTTTTGGGTAGTAATGAAATCCTGCATGTAACACTGGTGCAGGACCTACTGCCCAGATTTAGCACAGGGAGAGTCGTTGACCTACCTGGGGCACAGCCTGATGGATGGGATGCTTCCCAGGAAGGCAGGAGACCCAGGTTAGAGACCTTACAGATGCAGGGGTGAACTAAACCTATTCTTTCCCTTTAGGAGTATGTGTTTAAGCATCAGTAAATCATGCTGCAGAGGGGTAATACTGTCACCTCCTTTTTGCAACTCGCTTTTTGTTGTAAATCAGTTCTTCCCACACTCACCTTCCTGCAGTCCTGAGAAGGGCAGGACTCAAACTACCCCACATGGCCAGAAGCCCTATGGCCCAGCCAGAGCCCTGTTGGTAAATGCTGATGCTTGTCCCATATCTCAAGTTTTACAGTAATAATTAGCTGTATGAGCTATGCCCAGCTCCAAATCTTGTTAGGCTTTGCCTGGTCTTGAACATGTTTTAGCTTGTTTTTTGCTGTACCTGCAAAAGTCAAGAAATTTTTGCTGTGCTTGCCACTTTCTCTACAATCAGATTCCTACTGTCTAGTATGCCCAGCTGTGAAGTGAAATTACCCTGTGATTATTTGCCTTGTTGACTGTCTTGTGGTTTGGAGCTTGTTTTAGTTGCATCAATAACTAATTTACTTTAACTTCAGTTCTGCTTAGCTTTGTGAAATAACTGATTCTTTCCTTCCCCCCCAAAATAGATCATGGTTTATGCAGAGCAGAATTAGCAAAAGTAAGTAACTGGGGTACAAGTAACCCAGGGAATTAACAGGAAAGTGCAACCTATGAACTATTGTGAGGCTGAACCACACAGAAAAAGTAATTTTGAGTGAACCAAAAACTCAGGAGAAGGAAATCCCCATCATCAACATCATACTCCTCTTGCAAACAGCATGCAGCACTGACAACTCAACCTACTACTGCATTAGAGGATGGAAATACAGCACCAGAGGAAAGGACAGATACTTGTGCACATAGTTTCACTGTACTACTAATGATCCTTTACAGAAATTTGATGATCTAGATTCTTGTTATAACTGGTCGAATAATAAGCAGTTGCTGCAATTTGAATAAACTGGAAATACATTAATTAGAAGTAAATTCTAATTCTTACATTATTGTATTAGATGTGTTCTTTTGGTTGCCTATATTCTGTGTGGAATCTGGAATTCTGTATTTAGAAATATACACGCGTTTATACACATACTGTGATTTATGGAAGACTTTTATTGCACAGCAGTGCCGCTGTGGGAACTATCACAAGGTTGATTCATGAATTTAAAGTAAATCAACGAAGTCAACTGCTGGAAGATCTGTACACTGCTAAGATCAGCAGTAGATAAAGGGCATAAAATACCTGTGGAAGTGATCCTCTGAATCACAGAGCTAATACACTTGGGTTTTAAGTGGCCTATCAGGAATTAGATTTTTTCCATTAGTTAAAAATATTTATCTACAATTTGTGTTGCCAAGATCACTTCTTCTTAGGACAGATGATACAGGACAAAACAGGAAAAGCTGCAGAAAGGCTCCCTGCCAGTTCAGTGTTGTTCAGAATAATGGCAAAGTGCTGAATTCCTAACCAAAACAGTATCTTTTTTCTTTATGGTACTCATAAGAGTCACTACCAAAAGGTATGCTAGTTAGATGAAAACTCTTAGTGAAGATTTTCACTGCTGACCCCTTCAATGCTCTTAATTTTTAGTGTCACATCAATCTCACTCTCAGTGTAACTATTATCATCAAGCAAAGATGATCACTCTTTACAGTCGAAAGAGACTTCTGAGGGTTGCCAGTGAAGAGCAGTTAAGGGAAAACTTGCCCAATTAACAGACTATTTTCCTTTCCTTCTGAAGACGTAAGGTTATAAAATCTCCTTTAAAAATAGATTAAGGTGAAAAGAAGTCTTTGTGATTATGTGACAAATTTCATTTGCGAAGAGGTCAAAGAATGCATTCTCAATTCATTATTAGACTGCAGCAGAGCACCGGATGGTCAGCCCCAAGCTCTTGCCACAATCATCTACCACAAGGTAAAATCAAGTCTTTCATTTCCCCTGTTATTTCATGTTGCACAGAGGGCAACCTAACAACAGTAAAATCCTCTGCATATTTGTTCTTGGCCACCTCTTGCCCTGGTGAGTGATTACTAAAAATACTATAGAGATACTCTGCTGCAGGATTTATTCAGGCTTGCAAAGAGTGTCCATTTTACTGATGCTTTAATCACCAATTAGTACACTATTAACTCACTGCAGGTTTATCTAAAGTGAATAAAGACCATCAGCTTGCTTCTGCTTTAGAAAATGTAATAGGAATGAGCAGCACAGGACTGGCTGGGCTAAACAGTAGCTCTGCTTTTATGAAGATAACTGTGTCATGGGTTAGACAGAAAGCAGCAGGCATTCCTAGTTTGTAGGGACTGGACAAATTGCTTCAAAATGCTTCAAGGTTAAAGATCTTTTAAAATACACTCCTGGCAAGCTCAAGACATAGCATGTCTTTTACCTTGTACTGTAGGTAATTACAGAGCAATACCAAAGTCATGATCTATGCAGACATAATGGTGAGCTTAAATCCTAAACCACTGGGGGTCATTTAACAATAGTTTTATTACAGCTGGTTTTATTATACTTTCTGTCTTTGTGCATCGTCTGATTCCTACTTTATACATATCCTGGACACTATTACAAATGTGTTTTCAAGCACACATCTGACTTCCTACTTCCAGTCCTATAGCATCTCTTTTTATAGATTCTTCCCTACTGACTAATTAACAACACAGAGAAACCTAATATACTATATTGCTGCTAAACAATATGCAATCAGCATCTTCATCTTTAAATTTATGATAGCCAGCTAGTGCCCTGAGCAACTCTTAACTCTGCCACCTTCATTTTAACAGGGATGAGTAGCAGATGTTCCTGAAGAAGTTACAAAAAGTCATCAGAATATGTACCCTGTACACTGTGGAAGTTTCTTCATCCCTCCCTGACAATTAACAGTTGGCTGTGAAGCATGAGGGTTTATAATTCTTGGGGCTTTTTCTCTTTATCCTTCTTAGTACAACTGTGGATACTCTCATTAGCTGCTTTCTTATCAAGTTCCATAACTTGAGGCCACAAGCAGCACAGGTTCATTATCTGGCATTACTTTTAATTCTGATTGTTCAGTTCTTGAAAAAATGAGCAGTAAAAAACTTCTAAATGCCTTAATGACATGAGATTGTCTAAGGGTGCTTCTAAAGGGAAATAAAGCCACCTTTTTCACAAGGAATAAAGTATCAGTGATGGAATAAAGCTTACCATGACCAACGATTGTTCCTTACAAGCCATACACATGCTTTTATGTTCTAAACATTTGTTCCATGGATACAGCTTTTCATCCTACATCTTTGCTGAAGATATTTCAAAATCATTTAAATCCCTAACAGCTTTAGTTTCTTTTTCTTTTTCTATTTTTACAAGCAAAGCATCAATTTATGTCCACATAACAGACCAAACAGATTTTGCATTAAAAATATGTGACTTGAACACAAAAACAAAGAGCCTTTTGTCAAGCTCACTCTACAAACTGATGAGTATACTGTACCTAACTGTGATGAAACATTTAATACTACAGGCTATTTGCAGTTCACATATAAAAAGCCACTGACAACTCTGAGGAAACTGTGAAAAACACACTAAAGAATTCTGCTGACGAACTACATTTTCAAAGGGAACAGTCACTCTTCTATTTTCCAAACCAACACAGCATTAAGAAACTGCTTATTGTGACTCTGACAATACCCTCCTGTGGTTTTATGCTCACCTGCCTTTATAAGTCATGCGCTTGTGACTGTACAATCCCAAGTACTACACTGGGAACAAAGAACCACAGATGTCTGGGTGAGAAGTAGCAGAACATTTGGTGCAGACAAGGTCTACAAAGACTGTTTTTTCAGAAGCTTATGCCAAGAAGAGTAGCCTTATTTCATATAAATCCAAACACAAAGGTTTCCCTCAGTGTTGTACCTCCAAATTAAAGGACACATATGATACTGGGAGAGGAAGCTGAAAATGACAGAGGCAGAAAGGAAGGACTCAGGATGCACAAAAGAAGAAAGCTGTCTCCTTAGCAGCCAAAGTGAAGAGGCACAGCCAACATATTTTAGAAGAGCAGGGCTAGAAAGGTAGCTCAAATGAGATGCAGGGCTGCATGGACAAGGATTGCACCCAACGATGGTTTAAGAGATGCAGGGGGTAGGAGCCCTCTAAAAGCAGGCACATGCAGTGAAGATCTCTACAGCTTGCTTATCTAGTTTACAGTCAATGAGGAACATCCTTTATCCTCACACAGATGCCTGAATTTGGTCTTTGTTTTCAGTGAGCATTTAGGGAATTCTGTGGAAAAAGCTCAAGCACAAACATCTGTATTATTGCTTTCAAAAACTAGGTGACATAGAGTCTAACAAGTCTTAAATGGCTCAGCAAGGTATCTGTTTTAAAACAGATACCTGTGAAGCTGTCGAAAGCAGAGTTTGTAAATTTGGAAAGTCTGTTTCTAATTAAGACCAATCTTTAGGAAATGTCAGTGAATTCTAAAATTTAAGACTTCTCATAGTATCTTCACAGTGGTACTTACAACTGCAGGTGCTTACTAAATAAAATTCCAGGATTCATCGGAATGCTTATGTAAATCAGGACAATATAAAATAAAACTTTAATGTGATAAATCAAAATTAATCCAACTACTAACACTTTATGCATATAACCAGCTGCTAAGAGCACGACTTATCACAAGCCCTGATCATATGATAGGCAGATTTATCACTTTAGCTGTTATTGACCTGGACATACAGCCTGGATATAATGATGTGAGTACTGGTAATCTGTCAGCTCCTTCAAACTGTTGATCTGATTTACCTTGTCATATGCCCCATTCCATCTCAGTTAAAATCCAGGGCCATGAATGCAGTCGCAACAAACTTGTCATCCATAAGTACTCGAGAGCTGTACAGAAATGGCGCATCAAACCTTTTTTTGAGCTCAAAGTAATTTAATATCTGAACCAAGACCATGGGCAGATGTAGACAGAGGTAACATCTGGAAAGCGGTGGGGATGAAAGTTTGCGTCCCCGCAGGACCTGGATGAAAACTGAGGCTTGCAGTCAAGACAATCAGGTAGAAGACTACAAACTGACTCAGTATCTTTACAAAAGGGGCCAAGACTGCAGCAAGACATCATGGGGTGTGCAGGCCTTCAAGCTATGAGCATCCTGTGCAGCAGTAGGGATTTCTCAACATCAGGTCAAAGTGCTTTACTCTTACTCAAGTCTCTGATATGGCTTTGTGCTCTCTCAAGTAATGCAAACCAGATACTGAAGACAGGAAACCTGTCATCTGAGGATGGACATCTCATGCGGGGTTTTAGTGGCACTGAAAATATCCTACCTTTTGAGAAAAAAAAAAAGGATATAAATACAACTTGGCATTTCATCACCCTACCTGTGTAGTAGTACCTGTGTAGTACAACCTCTTTTGACTCAGCTTGGGTCAGGTATTGCCTCAGTCATCCCAAAATATCATTACTGAGTTCCTCTTTGCAAGCAAAAAGCCTCCTACCTACATCACAGTTTGGGGTTTGATTTGCACACTGTCTGACGCTGTTGCGCCTGAAGAGATATATATACACACACGCACATAGGTACAGCTTTTATCTCATCAATGGAAAGTCATCACTGCTGTTTAAAATCCACCTTACTATGCTGCTCTTTTTAACAGGCATTTCATTGTTTGGGCACCCACATCCAGAGTGAACAGAATGTTCAGAACCCATTAATCAACAAATTTAATAAACAAATATGGAAGACAAGACCAGAAGGACTTCAAGTTTTGTCCATCTCACAGCCCAAAAGATGGATCCATAATACCTAAGCCCATCACAACAGACATTCTCTTTACTACTCTAACTACTACAGATATTCTCTACTGCTCCTGAGGGTGTTTCATGGCATCTCATGTTTCCTCACTGCAATGCTTAACTATTCTTACGGTTAAAAAGTTCCCCTTGCAGTTTAGCCTAGATCTCTCTCATTACCATGACACTTACTGAGAAAATGAGCCTGGCTTTTTCTTTTGATCATAAGTTCAGTAAAAGGGTGTCATTTAAAACCTAATGTAACAAAATCCCTTGGAAGCCTCCAGCCTGAATATCAAGTAAAGAAGAAGAACAGGAGTGATATGAGCTGTTCAGGCAGCGTACGCTTGCAGGCAGAGCAGCAGCATCACCATCTGGAAGGAGATGAATTTAGCTAATGTACCAGTTGCCACCAAAGGAGGAGTGAGAAATGCCTTTGGCAGATAGGCAACATAATGAGAGGAACACGAAGACAACACACACTGCCCAGTTCACAAGAAGCACAAAGTCGAATGAGTTTCCAAGCCCACAGAGCAGAATAAATCTACTCTGACAGTAAGAGTAGTTTCAGATGGTTTGTATTTTATGTATTAACTATAGTTTAGATAGAAAGCTCAACCTCTTTAAAATTCACCTCCCTCCTGGCAGAGGCCATCTGCTTTGGTGGAGGACTCATGCTCTACTCTGCCCAAGCAAAGCTGGAGCAGACGTGCCATCAGTGAGACGGGCTGTTGGATCAGGGGGATGAGGCCAGCAGGCACACATGTGCTTGAGGATCTGCCCATCAGTTTGTGAGGAGCCCAGAGCAAAAGGAGTATGAAAGGCTGATAATTGCCTCGGGAACAGATTGGGCTCCTGCCGAAGAGGAATTTAGCACTTATCTGCAAGCGCCGCCTGGTCAGATGGTGCTTCTTCACGCTGCAGCTCTCTGCGTGTGGCCAGGCAGCTACTGCTCACAGTGTCCTCCTAATATCTGTTCTCCTTCTTGCAACTGCTGTAATAGCTCCAGGGATCCTGAAAGAAGGGAACGGGAGACCTCCACGCACAGTTGGACACGGGACACCCTATCGAGGACCTTAGGGGAGATGGCTGGGGAGATGCCTCCAGGGCCACTGCAGGAGCATGGTGCTCTGCGGAGAGACTCACGGTATCAGTGATGATACAAAACAAACCAGGGAGAGAGTAGTGTTTCAATGCATTTGGCTGCTAGATTTAACAGCAACGGCTTGGCTCTCCATGCTGTCGTTTGAGCCTTTCTGAAAGCTCATGTTGACAGGGCAATGGAGCCAAGTTTCTAACACGTCAACTTCAGTAGTCTGCAGTGTCATTGCTGGTGGTGAGAGGCCAGGCTCCGAGAGGTGCTGAACCGGGTTAGCAGATCAATTAATGTCACCTTTCACCACTGATGAATGGTGTTGAGAGTTGTGGTGAGAAGAGAGCCTATAAAGCAGTTATCAGGGCTCTGGCAGCCACTTACTGATGGATTTAGCAGTAAAAATGTTTGGGAATTGAGGCTGATGGTAGGATGTGAATCATCAAAAAAAGTCATTCTTGCTGCATTTCTCACCTCTCCCCCTCCTTTTGTACCATCAAACCTTTCCAAAGCCATGGTTACGCAAGCATCTACACCAAGCACCAATGATACTCAGACAGGAACGCATATATTCCACCTGCAGGATAACCTGTGTAATTTATCCCAGTGTAGAAACGAAGTGGTGATGGGGCCTTTTGGCCACTGTGAAGGTACGGAGGATCACTGCTGCTTATCTTGCTAACAAGCAGTGCAGGGAGGCTGTCACTACCAACAACTTTAGAGTGAAGCAACCACTGTATGACAGCTGTCTCTGGGGAGAAATAGAGTAATACATCCAGCTTTGTGTCAGTGGAGATGGCCCTGGAGCCTCCTTCACACTCCTGACAATGCAGTGGCGGTTTGCATCATCTTCTACCCTGTGCATTGATGAACTGCCTCAGTCACAGCCCCACAGAGCTCCAAGCCAAGCAGCAACACCTCTTACTGCTCATCTGATAGCACATTTCCTATCACAGTCAATTCCCTACTCTTTGCCAGGGAAGTGTCTGTCAAGGAGCCCATTCCCGTCCTTGAGATCTAACTATAACAGTGCCTTTAAAATATTTTTGTGGTATTGAATAGCTGTAGATATCAGCAGCCCACAGTCTGCACTCTGCTGAAAAGTGGCTTTGCACTTCACCAATATCTAATACCGGAGTTATTTTTAAGATAGATTTGTTTCTTGCTGCAAGAAAAGACCCAAACCTCACCACTTAATGCCTCCTCAGGGCCCACAAGCCAAACTGATTATCACTATGTGCCTGAAATTACTATGTTTTATTAAAGATGGCATGTCACATCCAAAGGAACTGTAGCAAGCAGCCTGCTTCATGGATGATATTACGGTGAAATCACAACTGCAAGTGTCGTAAGTGTTATAAATGAGATAAACCTCTGTTTATAGAAAATAATATCATTATCACCCTGACATGCTCGATTAGTATCCAAAAAGTAATGGTCAAGTACGTCAAAATATAGCCTTGCACATTCTGCATTTTAGGTGATACTTTACATCTGTACTGTTAACCACTGGTGGTGTTACCCTCCTGTGACCTGTACTGTCATGGTGTCCTGAGCTGGACTGGACCCACTGGGTGCTCTGAGAGCAGAGGTGAGATACAGCAGTGTTCAGAAGCGTATCACTGACACTGTGAAGGGCTACAACGATGCCCTGTGCCAATGGTACTGTTTTGCATGCTTAGCAGCTACCAGCCAGACCCAGAACTAAGTTCCCTCAGGGGTCATGTCTTCTGGTAGATTTATGCTGGTGTCTAAGAGAATGAAAACCTGGCAAAACGGCCTTGGTCACAATATCTCAAGATCCCTCTGCTTTGCACTCTTCAACCTTTTGACCATCATGCAGCTTTTCCAATAAGTCACAAATTCACTGCACTTGCTTCTGTATGTTCTTTCCCCCTGTCATTACTCATCCTTATGTCACCTGAAAGAGCTTCATCATCTTTAAGATGTCTATCTTGCTGCCAAGGTTGGTGCTGATCAATGGATTAAAATAAAATAAAATATCAGGGGTACACTCAGCCACAGAGACAAAGACACAAATCAGATGATCATGGGATAAGTCAGGCTATAAAAAATCACTGTGTGGTGGAAATAGTCTTGATTTATACCAGCAACAATGTCCTTCCCATCAAACCCTGTTTTAGAAAGCAGAGATAACTGATTTGAGAAATGAAGAGCACAGAACTCCCTTCCAAATGTTGCCACAATATTTCTTTAATATAGAGGTTTGGGTGTATTTAGAAACACCTTCCAGAGCAACACTTTGTATTTAAGCAGGGATCTCCAGAGGGTGTTAATTCTGAAAGCGAGTATAGTATTACAATAGGAGGTACTTGTAATTCACAACAGCAACTGAACATAATCTTTTTGAGTATTGCCAGCTGCAGGAAAGCAGCACTCCAGAAATACACCTTGAGTAAGTAAGTACTCAGGCCTAGACTCTGAGCTGCTCTGCACCCTATACAGTCACTGAAGACACTGAAAATGGGGTATTTATCATTGAAAGCCTAACTGAAGAGCATGTTGTGTTCATTTCACAACAGCATGACTGCAGACTGCTGGGCTCTGTGGCAAGTCAGGCTTAAACTGCTTATTCATTTAGGACATGGAAAGCTGATGCCAGTATTCTTGGCTTGTTACTTTGTGGTTAAAAAGGCTCTGAAAGCCTGAGGAGGCCTTTGTCTGAAAATAATGTATTTGGCATTAGTTTCAATAATGAATACTTAGAATTAATTTTCTTATTTCTTTCAACTCTTAAAGAAATTGCTTAATGCAGGTGTAACATTAAGCAATGCAAAGCAACAACACTTATGACAGAAGGAGGAATTATAAACAGACCTTAAAAACCCCGAAAGCCACAAACAAAGTGATATAGAAATCTCAGGTAGTGCTCCAGTGAATACGCTATTCATGACGAGAGTTGACTTGCAGAGGTATTTTTGTCTCTGAATATCCAGACAGACATAATAGGATATTCAAATGCAGTATACCAGAAATGGCAATCAAGTGTCTAAGACTGTGCGTGTAAGTACTGAAGTAACACCTTTGCAAATGAGGCTTTTAGGCTTTCCTGAGGTTCTTATTCACTATCTCTTTAGTTGAGCATAGCACTGGGCTGCAAAAGAGAAACCTCTCCTGGGGAAGTATCACCAGTTTTCAAATGAATACCCTGCCCTGATCACAAAGCTGCTTGGTGGTCACCATAACAGAGACACCACCTTCCAATAATTATGGTACTATGGTAAGTAGGCTGCCAAATATTCATGTTCTGATTTAAATCATTTTCAGTATGAATCTCTACTGGTATTGCCCCCAGCATGAAACAACTGGCTATTGTTACCCTAATCATGCCAACGAAAGGAACCAGATACGTGATTTCAGTGTTCCCACACATCTGGGAAAGACATTTAAAGAACATTAAAAACCAAAGGACTAAACGATGTATCAGCTGGAGAGGAGAGACTGAAAAACCATGCAGCTGTTTATACAGTCAAGTAATATCAAATGTCTGCTACAGAGGAAATATCTTTCCATGTGGTAAGGCTGACCCAGCCTTTGCAACACAGGTCCCTAGAAGGTGGGCTGATCTCAGTGGTGCCAGATAGCTGAGGTTTCAGCTCTTGCAATGGTCATTTACAGGCTGCTCAGCACTGATGAAAACTGAACCTTGCAGCCTGGTGTCCACAGACAGATAGAAGACCAGTGGGATTACAGGTTTCCTCATCATCTTTTGTACAAATAAATAAACCTCCAATCCCAAACCTCTGCCCAAGAAGAGTTTTTACTATGAAAAGGGAGAAATGTCAAAGAATTTGTGACATCCACTTAGGACTTTTGCTTATGAACCAGTTCCAACAGAAAACCTGCAACAGTGGTACCTACAACGGCATCAAATTCGAAAAGCAATGACTGAGACCTGCTATTGTCCAGGAATGCCAGACAACAGTTACCTGTGTAATCCAGGGACAATCCGTCAACACAACACCTAAGCACAGCTTTCAGAGCTGGGGTTTTAATACTGCTCTCAGCATAAAGCCATGGATCAGCAGCTTTGTTCAACAGACTACTTGAATTTTTAATCACTCTCTTGAATTCAGACATCAGAGCAGGCGACTAAGTTTGACACAGTAAATAATGTGAATATGAGCTATGTAATTGCTTCTGACTACATGGAAAAAGCTTGGATAGCGTTGAGATGGGTATCAGAGACATTTGAATAATGTTGTATTAAAGCAAGTCAAGCTCATAAGCAACAGAAAACACAATGCTGAGAAAAACCAAAATGCGCAATAGTGTCAGGAGGAACCTCTTCACCAGAGAGTTCACCAAGTCCCGTTTGATTCAGAAGCCATTACCCTGCATCTGTATGTTAACGAAGCAGCTGTTCCACTGCTAATTGCTGCTCCAACAAATTGCTTTTTTCCAATTAAGATTTTATTATCAGATTTATCATTGCAAACCAAAATAGATGCATTTCAGTTTCAAAAAGAGAACAGAATAGTGCAATTACCCACCAGACTTCCAGACGGGCATAAATCAGGATCTGCAATTCCAAGGTTTTACAAGTTCTTTAGAAGCTGAGCAGATACCTAGATACATGTGTCTTCTGTGAATGTCTGCCTCCACAAGAGTGCCAGATTAGCATTTTTAAATTGGGCTGCCTGGTTAAAATCCAGGTGTTTCAAGCCTTACCTAGACTTCTACGTAAATGGCTTGATTTTCAGAAATGGTGGTTATCTACACGCACATTTCAGTTTGGTCTTACACATTTGATGCCACAAGGTGACTTAATCTTAAAATAATAGTTTTCTTAAACAGTCTTCTACTATAAAGCTGCCTATCAAAGTGTAACTAGACTTTCAAATATAGACTTTTAAAGCTGAACTCAGAACTACTTCAGAAATATGAGGTCTGTAGAACCTCTTAATCAGTGTTCATCTCAAAGGTCCTGCAATAGTCCACCATAGCTGGAAGTACACCTCCTTGCTCACTATTTCTAAACGTAGTAACTTACAGGAAGTAAATGAACACTGTGTTGACCACAGCATAAGAGGAGTCTCCTTGGATGGAAGATGGAGGTTTCACAAGCCTTTGCCCAGTGTTGCACCAAGACACCAGTTCATGCAGGTACTTCCACTGAAGACAATAGAAGAGCTCCTGTGCTGGATAAGAACACACTCGAATTTACCGCATTGGAGGAAACTGTATAAGGATACTGGGGACCTTGGGGGGGGATGTGAACAAAAAATAAGTAAGGAGGAGACTAAAGCATTAGGCAGCAAAAATTAAGACTTTGGAAGCTTCATAGGCTCAGATGTGATTTTGGCAGTATAATGTTTCTAAGACACTGTAGTGGTCTCAGAAGCAGAGAACATTTCTAAGACATCCGTTTTTTCTATTTCTTCTATGAAGAAACTCTGCTTTATAAACATCTCCCCAGCTTGCAGAGATTGCATAGAAAGTTCATGCAATATGGAAGAGTGATCCCAAGCTTTCTGATCTTTAGTTGTGTACTGCATGCATCTTTCAAAATACTGCTACCAGGCCCTAAGGCTGTGTCTTCAATGGACTGGATGGATAATAGTATTTTCCCTTCATAACAGTATTTTCTCTTTAGAGGAAAACCAAATTGTTACCACAAAAATATAGCATCTATCAACTTCACAGAAAGATCTGAGTATTGATTTCCTATTCAGAAATGGGGTCCATAGGCAAACAAAAAGAATTTCAAGAGCACATCTGCTTTGTACTGCTGCTAATGGCAAACATCTCTCTGAGAGGGCAAACAGCAACAAACAGTAATACACAGTTATACTATAACTACACTAAGAATAGTCAATGCCAGACAGCCGCCCCTCTATCTCTGTTGATTAGGAAAGATTGTGGCTTTATTTATTTTCATATTAATTGTTTCTGCTGTAGTTTTCTTTATGAACATAGAACACAGCTCATATTTTTTAATTTCAAAACACTCTAAAGTTCTCTAAAAAGATTTCACTGGCTTTTTAGACAGCTGGAAATAACGGAGAGCAAATTTATAACTGGAAAAAATAACTACTTTAAATGCAAGCAGGGCAATAACCATCCATCTATCAAGAATCAGCTTAGAATAATGGATTACAAAGAAGAGCCACTTTAGTTAATCAGGTTGGACTTTGTAATACTTGCATGTTCCATAAATAATATTCTTACAGGAGCTTTACTATTGGAGACCACTTTGAGCAAATGGTGAATATGAGTCTGTCCTTTGTCAGAAAGTGTCAAATGAAACAACACACTGATGGCTATCTCTGCCCTTTAAAGTAAACTATTAGAAAATCAGTCTCGTTAAAGATGACCTGTGTCAGCCCCAATGAGAACCTAGCAGCTTCAAAATCATACGCTGGCTGTCCAAACAGCAAGGCTAAAAGGGGTAAGTCATAAAGATGCAAATGTAGTTATTTTCGCTACTTAAAAAAAGGAAAAGAAACCCACACTAAAACTTTCAAGGTCTTCGAGCCAATGACTTGGGAATACAACATTCACCAAGGAACTTTGCTGGAGACTATGAGGGATATGACTGAGGGGTTATGTAAGAATAGTATGCCTGGGTCCTTTTATGTATTTATTTTTCACCAAAATTGCCTGCAGTACATCACATTGAGGTTTAGTGTGGCAAGGCCAACAACTTTCTAGAGACTCTACAAAGAAAGATTTCCTGATTAGGCAAACTCCTTGATTCCCTAGGAACATTCTCTTGAGCTACTCTTAGGAAACCTATCAAAAATGTAGTAATACTGGTAAATTAAAGTGATGAATTCATTTATAGCAGAGGAATCTAGAAATCTTAGAAACAACATGTGGTCCTGACACCTTCAAGCTCCACATATCCTTCAGGAGGAACTAAGCCTATTACGGTGATCAGAAACTCAATGTCATTCAATGTGATGTGCACTGCCAAAGAGGCATTCCCCTGATGGATAGCTACTACTGCATTGAAGGCTGTAGGCAATTAGTAAACAGCACATCATGTAAGACAAAATTCTGCCTAAAGTGATTTGGCAAATTTCTGCTGTTACGGAAAGTGGCAATGGAGTGTAATGGCCACATATATCAGATGGGGTCTCAGTCATTAAGATCTCATCCAAGAGAAGAAAACACAATAAAATGGCTAGGTTTTAATTCACATAACAGGAATGGATAAACACTGAGGTGATTCTGCCAAGATTTACATCTGTGGTTCCAGGAAATCAAGGTATTTTTGGCTTGATGCTTAAGGTTAACAATCAATCGTATCTGGCTATTCACATATCATGCATTTTTTATCCTGAAGTATTCTATAGCCCTTAAAAAAATAATATACAATAACGATCTCTACTCATCGGACCATTCATTTCTGTTCTTCATGCTTTACGAGCTCCTACCGCATACAACAGAGAGGTAATAGGCAGAGGCAAATTGTCTTAAAGCCAGCACAGCTCATTTTCTGCCACTGTTACCATTAAATAAACATACAGTCATCCAACCTCTTCCACCAGCAAGTAAACAAAAGTCTGTCTGGCTGTCTGGTTACTGTAGTGTGCTTTCTCCTGCTCAAACTGCAGGCCATAATCTAAATGGAGACAAACTGAAATTAGGCATAAATAAAAAGACAATCCCTGATGAGAGAGCAGGATGAACACATCCCTGTGCACTGTTCTTGTGTGTTTGAATATTAGCCACTGCCATGGAAAAATGACAGCTACTCTGACGGATCTATTATGGAGGCAACTGAGGATGCATGGAAAGTCCATGCTGTAAGATTAGAACTTCCAACAATAAAAAAAGATTAAGAAGAAAATAATCTCTTCCATGCAGTTGGTTCCTATTTCACAAACCATGACTTTTGTGAACTATGTCTGGAGCCAGCCACAGGGACTGCTAAATATCCACAGACAGAAGCAATGAGGATGTATGTGGTTTACAATAAGCAATGAGCCTGGCATTCAAAAGTACGTACAGTTTTAATTCAAGTAACCCATATTCTGCCCTTCATTAATTTCCTCTCGGTTTCCCTGCTTAGCTGGATATTATTTCCTCTATATAATTTTTAAGACAGTAACAGTCTTATTTGAAAGAATAGAGTGGTTCACTGGGAGTAATTTAGTACTGTGCTTCTAACAATGTCCAATGCTGGATGCTTCCTGCAGAGGTGTAATATAGCTGGCTGCACAAGCCTAATCTCCATTGGGGAAAATAGTCTTTTCAACTTTATCAAAGCATAGAATTATTTTCCCTTCCTCCCTAAAGCATAAAACCTGTATCGTATCATTTTAATCCTACTGAGTGCAACAGTGACTGCAACACTAAAAACATATACATGACTTTTGTTTGTTTGCTGGCTTTTTTTACATAGTTCTACTTTAAATCACTAGAATTTCTGAGCACAACTCTGGGAAATTCTGGTACTATCACCTCTGCCTTAATGCAGCTGAAACCATCAAAAACCTATGAGCACATCATGCTTTTTAAACCATACCCTGTCACTGGGGGTGGTGAGGCGCTGGCACAGGGTGCCCAGAGAAGCTGTGGCTGCCCCATCCCTGGCAGTGTTCAAGGCCAGGCTGGATGGG
>JANHGB010046456.1:21927-40907 GCA_026283785.1 Coracopsis vasa | reverse complement strand
TGAAGGGGGCCTACAAGGATGCTGGAGAGGGACTCTTCATCAGGGACTGTAGTGATAGGACAAGGGGTGATGGGTTTGAACTTAAACAGGGAAAGTTCAGGTTAGGTATAAGGAAGAAGTTCTTTACTGTGAGGGTGGTGAGGCACTGGAACAGCCTGCCCAAGGAAGTTGTTAGTACTCCATCCCTGGCGGTGTTCAAGGCCAGGTTGGACGGCACTCTGAGCAACCCCGTCAAGTGGAGGGTGTCTCTGCCATGGAACTAGATGATGTTTAAGGTGCCTTCCAATCCAGACTATTTTATGATTTTGTGATACTGTGATTGTCTTCATTCAATGCAGTATTTAAGCATGTGCTGTGTTCAAAGGGAAACCCAAACTTGGGTGCTTTTATGATCGGGGCTATCCTGCCACCTTTTATTCATACCAAATTAATTCATGAGATTCTTTGTAAATGTTGTCACAGCACTTGGGCTTCTGACATCTGCTATTTCAAGTGGACGGTGCAGTTACTGAGTAGCGCAGTTGCATTAGTTTATTTCTTGTAGGTGGCTGTAGCCTTCAGTGCAATTGTGGCATTTTAAAAGCTGGCAGTGCTAGAACATGGATGGCTGTTGGCATGCCTCTGATGACAACTCACAGAGGGCCAGACCTGTCCCCCATTGTTGAAAACATAGTCTTGGTTTCAGCATTCATCACCATTTGTCTCTCGTAATTGTATTTTCCTGAGTACTAGAAATTAAATCAGCAGTGACAGAATATTTATGGCTCAGAAATATTCCAGATGATTTCTGGAGAAGCTGTTTCCAGTTTGGTTATTTATGTTCTTTTATCATGGATTTTATAGTGGAAATGGGGAACTAAACAGCAAAAACCATATGAAACACGCTGAATGATTTCCTCCTTGAGCCAAACATACATTTACTGTAGGCAAAGAGAAGCCAGTGAGAGCATGTGCACAGTGCAGAGCATCCAGACCGTGGCCAGTGCTTCAACTCCTTCCAACAGAGGTGTAGCTGGTTGCTGAGCTCCCCTGGCATGTTCTCTTCATCTGGAGAATGCCATCAGTCCCTGGAGAGAAGCTGGGGCTGGGAGGAAAGGCTGGACTTGCATGGACTCCCTGCTGTCAGTGTTACTCGCGTATGGGTGTTGCAGATGAAGCTTGTCAAGGGGTCTGACCACTCTGCCGTTGGGAGCATGGCAGAGCCGGGCTTTTCCTCACTAGTCAGAGTGAACGCTGAAATGTCTGAATTTCCAGTGAAACAGAAAAATGGCAAGAATGCATTCAGGAAATTGAGAAGTGAACTTGTCAGGTCCATTTCCGTGACATCAAATTGTTGAAGACTGACTCACCTCTTCACTGTCCCGCTCTCTTCTTGTCCATAAGGCGGTTGAAATGAAGCACTTTGGCTTTGCTGAAATCAAAGGGTTTGGTAACTTTCCTTGCTAGAAATGTTGGCCAATATCAGCATACTTCTGAGAAACGCTCTTGTGTCAGTATTTTCCCATATAAAACAGTTCCTTATGCAAACTCAGTGATAAGATCTTTTTACAGTTCCTATCTGCTCTCAGCTCCAGCCTCCCTGTGTTACTGTAAATTTTTATCACGTGCTATAAATAAGTAGTAATAATGCACGGAAGGGATCTTGATCTCGCAGGGGCGTGTCATGAGCTAGCCATAATGATGACGTATTGCCAGTTGAACTGATGACCTTGTTACTGACTGACTTGTTACCATTGTGCACATACGAGTGGCCAGCATTCCTGCAGGATCCTCAAATTCTGTATGTGGCCATGATCCACAGGATGTATTACGTAGCTCGGAGAGCTGAAGGAAGAAATAGCTGCTGGGCTGGCTCAGCAGCAGCAGAGGAAGCATTTCTCTAAGTATCCTCCTGAGATGGAGAGCACTGGGGAAGTGATGCAAGTGCTCTGGGATCCCACTGTGGTTTGGATGCACTGGTCCTTGCTTCCATGCTGGGTCCTTTCCAGTGATTTGCATGCTTAAAGCAGCCCTCGTGTTTAAAGGCTTTTGGGACATATGGGTTAGATGCTGTCTGTGGTTCAGTACCTCAGGCAAGATACAGCTGTGAAGACTGTCTGTGTTGTCTTTCTGCTCTCATCTACAGAGACTGAAATAAATCACTGCATCACTCATAGAATCATAGAATCAGAATGGTTTGGGTTGGAGGGGACCTTTAAAGGTCGTCTGTCGATCCGCTCTGCAATGGGCAGGGATATCTTCAACTAGATCAGGTTGCTGAAAGCCCCATCCAACTTGACCTTTAGTGTTTCCGGGGATGGGGTATCTACGTTCTCTGGGCAACCTGTGCCAGTGTTTCACTACCCTCGTTGTAAAACATTTCTTCCTTATATCTATTCTAAATCTGCCCTCTTTCAGTTCAAAGCCATTTGTCCTATCACAACAGGCCCTGCTAAAAAGTTTGGCCCCATCTTTCTTATAAGCCCCCTTTAAGTGTTGAAAGGCAGTGACAATCCTGTTCAGATTTTCTTCTGGATGGCTTTTACAGCTAGAGCTAACTTTCAAAAGGCCCAAATTGCTACTCCTGCAGGACTGTAAAGAAACCCCGGGCAGCAAACAGTGCATGTAAAAGAAAAAGTAAAAAGGAGGACCTTTATCTGCCTTTAATAGCCCAAGTGTTTCCTCAGGCGTTGCAGGCAGCCTGCCCTTCCTGTCAGGATGGCTGGCTGCAGTGAAGGAGATAACAACATATCTTTTTATAGGATGCTACAGACTATCTATGGAGAGCCCAGTTCAAAGTGCAAGTCACTGAGCTCCTATAAATTGTTCCTGACATTCCCGATAAAACCCATTCTCTCCCTTCCTCCCTAAGTTTACTTTTTGCAGTGGGAAAGGGCTGGTAGTAAAGATACTATTTTTCTACTTCAGTCAATACTTTGATGTTTAAAGCTGTTTAATATTTATTAAAACTGCTCCTCAGATGTAATTGGAAGAATTACACTTCCCTTTTTATGATTGTCTGCAAACATTATGGGACAGGCACTTAAAACCATCCCTGTGATGGAGGGATGGGACATCCATCAGAGGGCTTTTTCCCTACAGAGAAGCAGGATCAGGCCTGGGATTCCCCTGCTCCTTGACAGAGGTCAGAGGTACAGGGGCAAATAGATTGTTTGGCTGGGAAAAGACCTTTTTTGAGTTAGTTGAGAGTGTTTGGAAATCTGTGCCAAGCGGGGACATCCTTGCCGTCCCCTCGCATGCTGCATTCCTGGGAAGAGGTGCTGGTTTAATCTCTTGGGAAAGAAACATTTAGATTTCTCATTTCAACATAAAATGAATTCTGAAATTTGTTGAAAAGTTGTGTATCCCTACTTGTCTTTAAAGGGTTTTGTTTATGGGATGGCAAATCTCCGACAGATGAAGGGAGACACTTGAGTTTGAGTACCCCGAAACAAAAACTTTCACTTGACTAAGACTAGGAAAACTGGAAGGAAAAAGGTCTTCCCAAGGCAACCTAAACCAGTCCTTCCCGTTACTGCTCACAAGGCGTTTAAAAGGAAGAAAGTCAACTCTGCACCCGCCTTGGGATGAGCTGTGGGGCATCATTGTCAAGGTCTTTCTTCAACTCGTACAATTACAGACCTGCTCCCTGAAGAACTGTTCTGAAGATCCTTTCGTGTCTTGCTGTGACAATGCATCTGAGCATTTCACAATGTGTTTTCATCAGAATGCGCTCACAGGGAAGTGCTAATACCTCTATTGTTTCGATGGGAAAATGGTGAGAGACTGATTTATCTCATCTAATTTTAGTAATCTAAAAATTAGACATTTTGTCTAAGCTGCTTGTCTAAAGCCACATTGTTGTTGATTTTCTCCCACTGCTAGATCTTCTCATCTGGGTTGTGGAATGTGGGCAGGGAGGCTGTTCCTGCCTTTAGGAAATATCTGAGCTGTATTATCGGGGGAGGAAGAAAAGGCAGGAATTGATTTATTTCTTCTGTGGTGGCTCCAAGTGTCGTTTGAGATGTGAATTCGGATTTCATGCTGCAGCTGTGAGCAATGCTGCTCCTCTGGCCATCTGCTTTTAGTGGATATATGGTTAATGAGGCTGGGGAGTCATGAGTGCTGGAAGGGAAGTAACCAGTTACCGTCTTCATGAATCTTTGGCTGGGAGACATTTGCTAAGGTGGCCAATAGGCCAGGGAGGCTCAGATGGACCTTTCTTTATGACTGCCTCTAAGAGAGAGGTTGCATGCAGATGCAAAAGCCTTGAAACATTTAAACCCAGCAATTAGAGCAGGTGGCAAGACCTTTCAGGAGAATATTTCCACCTGTGATGCTAAGTTCCACTGGGATTTCTTTGCAGCCCAGCTCCATGCTTCAAGGACTGTCATTCAGCCCCAAATGTGCTCCAAGAGCTACAAAAGAGCCACTGTCCTCTGCTTAATCCATGGATTGTATGTCTCTATCGGTGCCTGGCTGAAGTATAGTACACACAGCCCTAATAGAAGCAATTAATGTCAATCAAGTGATACCTCCTCCCACGCACCATTGCAACTAATACAACGATCTTAATTGCCCAAGTTTCTTTGCTTTCGAAAGTATGTTCCACTTAATGGTGCCTTTTCTAACACTGAAAGTCTGTTGTAGCAATCCTGTTTCTACCAAAAATAATCTTCAGCAACAATTCTCTCTCCTCCTGCTCCCTTTCAGCCCTTCAACTTGTGCTTCCTTCATCCCCAAGCTATGCACAGACCAGTTGGCTCCAGCCAGCGCTCATTTCTGGTTGTCCTAGTGAAGCACTCGCATAAAGGCTCTGATGTTTGATAGGGTAGTGTTGTACTGGTCGTGTTAGTAAAGCTTCTGAGTTGTACCACAGGGTTTGGAAATGCTCTTCTTAGCTCAGGGAGATGTCCCAAGAAAGGAAAAGTGATTTGGCTCACAAGCATAGTGCAGTTGTTTGGTCACATTAAAGCTGAGGCAAAATGTTTCTCTTTTAAAGAGCTATAAAATAGTCCCTAATGTAAAAGCTAAGCAGCTGCAGCAACACAGAGCCTGAATAATTTCCATGTATTTGCTGCAGCGGCACGGAGCCTGAATAATTTCCATGTATTTATGTACGTGTGTGTGTGTGCCCACACGTGTGTGTATTTTTTTCCCTACCCCTTTGCGCCAGTGCTGTAGTAAGCAGCACAACGTCACATGTTTTCAGGTCAACAATGATTTATTTGCCACTCAGGTGTGAAGAACAACCCATTGGGTTATGTCAGTCTAAAGTGGGCCATCTGATTTCAATTCCAGCTCCCAACAATTAATGCCTTACACACAATTTCAGCACAATACCCAGCTTATGGCCTATTATGCTTATCATCAGACCATGAAGTATTAGTTACAGCAAGCCAAAATATGTCAGATACCCCTGGCTTTCTCTAGCATTCTTGAGAGTGAGTTAAAAAGAAATTGTTTCTTCTATGAACAGGAAACTGAAGCTTTGAAACCCTTCAGCACACATGGTCAGCCATGAAATCGAGCTTTGATTCTCCTTGCCAAGCTGATTGTAATGGATTTCAGAAAGAAATCAACTTTCCAACACTGAATTAGAAGAATCATATGTTCTGTTTAATGGATGGAAACAGGTGGACATCTGAGTGTAAGATAGGAATCACGAGGGAATGCTTAATTCTTTTAGGGATGGGAGTGCAGAAGTTTCTAGGCAAGACACAGGCTTCATGGAATTCAGTGAAAAGATGATTCTTAGGCTTAAGTTTCCACATTAAGTAAAATATAAAAGGAGTGCATGCTGGCATCATGGGCCAGGTGGAATGGGAAGTGAGCATCATGGCTGGGAGAGCTGAGAAGAAGGATATGGACTAGTTCAACATCTCTGTGTTTCCTAAGAGCTACGGTGGGCTGCTTTGGCTTGGTCAAAATCCATGCCAGATACTTTACATTCTGCCAAAGTGAATTTTCCTGAAAGCCCTTTCTTGAATGTACTTCTTTTTATCCTACACTTGTTTTTGGAATTTCTGGGAACTCATGAGCTAAAAAGTTCTGATTTATGGGTCTGCAAGTTCAGTGCTCTCCGAATTTCTTAGATAAAATGTTCTCTATAAGCCACAGCATTATAATACTGTGGTTTTTTTTCCCCCACATTTCATAGCAGGAAATGAAGAAGTATCTTACAAACTCTTACCCTATGCTTGTATTGATAGTGTGTATGTGATCCTATGGCAATAAGGAAAGATTAAAGTATGGGTAGGTAGGTAGGTAGGTGGGTAGGTAGGTAGGAATGTTGAGATGATTTTAATGGAATGGATGGAGAGCAGGTAGGTGATGGGGTTCTGCAAGCTCATGGTGCAGCAATAGTCCGTCATGTCTCTAGAAGCAAGTCTGAAGAACCAGACATCTGTCCTTCTATGTGTCTGCTGATGTGTCAGCGTGCTGCTGCTGGCTGTCATTAAAGGAGCTGAATGCTCCTGTATGAAAGCAATAGCAAAGTGCTTAGTGCACTCCATGTGTATTCATGACTCTGATGAGATACTTGTACCTACAAGAACTCTTTGCCTGAGTTTCCCTTGCATGTGGAGGAACCCAAATATGATAACAGCTCTCATATAGAGGATTTAACCTTTCTGTCCTTCAAAAAATATGCTAAGAAATTGCTTTGGGGAATGGTTTTGTTTTCTGTTTGTTTGGTTTCTCGTTTTCTCCCAAAAGGAGACTAAAGATGTAAGTCTTTTGCTGTATCCTGTTCTGGATGGGAGAAGGTATAGTTGTGAAGAGTATATATTCACTTTATGAATGTGTATGTTTTAGTGTCTAAAACTACTAGCCCATTCATGGAGGGAAGCAAGAGTGACTGAGTGTTTGTCTTGTCACTTGATGGAAGTGGAGGAAGATGTCTGAGATGCTGTCATGATACCAAGAGTATTAAGAGTGATTTAATAACAGATATTTTAGAAACAGTGTGGGCAATCCCGGCAGTGTGTGTAGAGCACAAAGCTCTCATCACATCAAGAGGGTGCTTTGCAAGTAGATGATTGGTATGAGGCATAAGGATTTTTACCACCCAGCTGTACTCTTCATCTTATCGCATCGTTTTTTGTTCTGGCTGTGTGTGTAAATAACCTTTGAGTTAGCAGTTTCGATTTAGGGGGCTTAGGACTCCTTAACTCAACTTCATGCATTCATGCCTGTAGCTATGGGAGGATCTACCAATCCCCAGTTTCTCACTAAAGATGGAGACTATTGTCTTTTAAAGAGATTATGCATTGTTCTCAAATAATAGTAATAGTTCTCGAATGGATCATTACCATGAGAAAGTGCTCTTTTGCTGATACACTGATTACTGAAGCTGCACTGAAGACATTCAGAATTCTCTGCTGTGTTTTTGTATCCCTGATGTGCTCATGAGGTCTGTCCCAGCAAACAATCACAGCAGTGGAGAGGAACATTTGTGAGACCAGTGCTCGGCCCTGCTGTATCAAAACTCTTTGATTCTGCAAAAGAGAATGGGAGAATTTAGTGGAACGTATTTTTTTTCTCAGTCAAACATCTTCAGAATTGATCAGTGCTCTTAGGTCGTGTTTTGAGACTGTCTTAGAAAGCCCAGATGCTCATAGGGTACTATTTACTTTCAGAATATATTGCTCATGAGATATTCAGGTTTTATTGCTTCACAGAGCTCAGAAATGCTTTAGCTTTCAAAATGCTTTAGCAGAAGCTGTGTGCTGTTTGAGGTTTCAGTTACATGCACCATGAAAATCCAGACGGGAAGAGTGAGAAATTTGGACATCTATTTCCATGGCTTCCATGTTCACGAAGTACAGACTCCTCAAGCACTCTATGATTTTTCCTCAGCAATGTTCATGGCAGCAGGGAAGTGTAATCCTCATTGTATCCCAATAGGCACCATCCAATCACAAGATGATAGAATAATTTAGGTTGGGAGGCACCTCTGGAGGTCATCTAGTCCAGTTTACCACTTAAATGAAGCGGTAAACTTCAAAGTCAAGTTCAGCACTGAAGTTCGGGTTGCTCAGGTTACCAAGGAGTTATTGGCAAAGCCAATAATTAAACTGAAGTTTCTTGTATCCTAGTGTGTATCCCCCCAATTACACCTCTAATCCACATTTTATAACTGGTTTAAGAAAAGAGTTTTAAAACCAGGCTGATCTAGTGTAGTTTATGAGTTGATAGCATCATCTATACATGGACAAAGGGAGCGTTCAATTATAGGACACTAAGATGAAAGAGTGAGTGGAGACGGGACTTATAGGTGTTTAACTATGAATGCATTGGGGGAAAAGAATTATGATGTACACTGAAGGTTTAAGAAGGGCACCCAAATGCTTTTATTTTATACAGCTGATTACCTCATGCAGTGCTCCAAAGTTCAGGCTTTTACTAACTGACTAATATCTAAAGACATTTTCTGCTTGTTTTCTCTGCAAACCTCATTGCACCGACAAGAAATACATTGTCCATATGGGGTGAAGAATGGCATTTAAGTATCGCGTGTTGAAATCCCACTCACTTTTACACATTATGCTTCAAAGCCCTGCTTCCTGGATACAAAAGTAGTTGTGTTCCCAGCAGAAGGTTTACACAGTTTAGCATGAAGTGAAAGCACCGTGGTACGAAACCAGCCATGTATATAAACCATTAAACAATTTCAGTGCAAAGCTGCACAAAATGCCTATTAAATTTAACAGTACTATTAAAGATCCACATTTAAGCTTTCTTTGTTTTTAGGAATGAGGCTCTGAAACATGGAAAAGTCAGTTAAAAAATACCTGACAATAAACAACCGAACCCCAGCCTTTGCCTGGGACATAATTTCATAGCAAAGATGAAACATCCAGGGTCCTATGCTTCCCAATTGGTCTTGCTCCAATCCTGAGCTGACTTGCTTAAGTTTTCTGCAGTGTAAATGTTCCCTTTATAAAGTGGGCTCTTGCCAATGCCCATGGAAGCCTCTCCTAAGGAGGTGTTATTTTAATATATGAAGGGCAGTTATTTCATTTCATAAAGATAGCTTGTTCCATGGAGGAAATAAACATCACACTTGACAGATGCAGGGACGCTCAAAGATCCTCAGCTCCTATGGGGGCAGGGGAAGGCCTATAAAGCTTTTCTGTGTTCGCTGCATTATGGTGCATGAGGCTTTTAGATGTCTTCCCTGAAAACCAATTCTGTGGTATGACTGTAGCCACCTAATAATTTTATTTTGCTTTTAAATGCCATGCATGAATGCCATAGAATGCAGGGAGAAGCATGGTATTATGTGGAAGGGTGCTGATAGCGAATGGAAAAGGGTCCCTAGGTAAGTACATCATCTTCTCTATATAGTTGTAGTGAGCTTGCTGGGAACTGGCATCAGGCAAGGTGTTAGGGGTCAAAACCAGCTTACACATGACCAGTTTATGGGGATAGCATTTCTGTTGGCGCAACAGAGTGCAGATTAATGGACTTCCATAACTTTTGTTACACTCAGCAATTCGTGTCACCATCTGTCCCATCCCAGGCACACAGGAGTCTGAGATAGTGGGTTGCCCTGCAGAATTCCTATTTTAGATTCCTTCATTTTGAAGATTTCGTGCCCCCAACATATTATGTGTGACTGTCCCTTTTCAAGATGGTTGCAGTCTGTGTCTTTGATTTCTTTTTGGACATTGTGTGTACTTTGAGCTTATCGACGACTATTTCTGATGTAAGATCTAGAGGCCAAGATGCTGGCTTAGCAGCTGGAGGGAAGAGTTCAGATGAAAGGGATGAGAAGCCTCCTGCCTTATCTATTAATCCAATGCTGTATTTGTTATCCAGAAATTATGGGGAGCTGGCTGCCGAGCAGAGGTGAGGCTTATCCAGAGTTATTCCAACCGCATTTCTCAACGTCATGTTTGTTGTGCTTGGAAGGAACTGGATCGCTCTGTCGTCTCTCTCTCTCACTCCCTCTGGCTGAACATAGTAGCTATACTATATTCTTACTGGAGAGCTGTGGCACTTAATGGTGAACCAGAGTTGCTTCATTTTTCCCTCATTTGATGAATGAAGCTGGGGTTGAGGCGGGTAGGGGGAGTGGAAGCAAGGAGAGAAGGAAAATCCACCTTGAGAAAACCCAGGTTTCCTTAATGAGCAAAAGATGTTATGTTGAGGACAAAACAGATTGCAGGAAAACGTTGTTGGCCAAAAGGAGGAAGAATGCTCTGTCTGTCTCACAGTGCTTACAACCTTCCTGCTCGATGCAAGAATGCTAAGTGTATTGGTGAGAAGAAAACTGAAAGCAAGCTTAGGTAAAATTCCCTCTCTGTCATTCCAGTAACCTACATACATGCCATTCAGTCATCCAGCATCACTGCTGCTTGAATGAATGTAAAAGAGAGAGGCTATGCTGAAATCCATAAGGCTTTCTAAATAAAGCTTGTAGTATAGGAAAACATAATTTAATTCCCAGGATAAATAGCCTAGAAATGGAAGAATCTGCTTTTTCATGCACAGCATATAACTTCTCTTGTAATAGAAATAGTAATTTCATCATCAGCAAATGCTGTTGTTGGCACTACTTTAGCATTGTAGAAACAGTTCTGTGATATAACAATTTGTTATTTCTTTCAGACTTCAGTGTTGTGAGGTTTGTACTATGATTCATTATGTATTATGTACCAGCAATAGTTCTTACCAGTAAAGACTGCTGTGGAAATGACCTCTTAGAACAGTGTTATATGATGTTGTATCCGCTAGCATCAGGGAATTTCTTATGGAAGAAGTAGATACGATCAATTAGTTGTATAACATTTAGTTAAACTTCAGTTTCCTTTTCAAGAGCTTGCTGAAATGGCAGAAATCTACTCAATTTTTATTTTTTCCTTGCAAATTTTTATTTCCTCTTTGGATTTTGCTTTTCAAAAGTTTGTATTTTTATCTAAATTAGTTCAAGCTGTCACCAATGCATCAGCTTTTTGTCCTTTTCTTTCCACACAGCAATCTTCCCCAAGAAAACAAAGAAAGCAATGTTTAATTCACTGCTTTGCATTTTTTATCACAAATACAGCACTTATTCCATCTCATTATTCATTGCAGCAGTGGCCAGACCATACTATCGCAAAAGGGTTCTGTCGTGATGGAGGGCTTCTTTTGGGTTTGAGAAGACTCTTGAGGGAAGCCAACCAGTGTCATTTGGCAGCTCCATTCTTATTGCTTTTGTTCTCCTTGGACCAGATGGCTTTGTTACTCACAGGTTCCAATGGGACTTGTTGTGGGGTAAAATAGTATATAACATCAGTGAAGTTACAACAATCTGGCCCTCTCTGTGCAAAGAGAGTTTAAAAGTCCACTACTGCAGGGTCTATGAGAATTAGAGAATCTGCTAAATAACACCACTGAAATGCTTTTCCCTATATATGTGTACTGGTTTTGAACGGGGAGAGGAATTTCCTGGACTAACTCTGAAGCTAATGTGAAGGAGGGAGGGTGATGGACCTGCTGGGTTGCTCATATGGGAAGCCCCTTGCATGTTAGGTCCTGCACAACCAGAGCTGGTCAAGTCTCAAACATCACGGCCTGACTCCTTAGTTAATCATTTATAACCATGAAAAATAAGAGCAAAGTGGGTGCAGAAAGTTCTCATTCTGTCTCCGTGGTGTGTTTTGACCACTCTTGTGTTTATTTTGCTCAGGCATAAGCGACAACACAAGATGTAGGGCGCAGTGAAGCAACGCCTGGGAGCTTTGCCACTGATGCTAATGGTGTTGGTCTCTAATCCCTTTCCAGCAAAGGCGAGATGATCCATCAGCAAAATGGACGCCCACACTGGGAGAGACACCAGGACCATTCACAGCTGCCGAGACACTGAAACAGTATTTTGGGGAGGGAAAAAAAGAAAAAGCTCATTCCTTAATATATGGTCTTATAGGGTAAATATTTATCCAGCCATCTAAAGGCAGGAGTAATCGCTGCAGTTTTCCCTTCACTCAGAGACTGGAGATTTTCCCTGACTGTGAAAAAAAGAGAAAGAAGTCCAATTTTGTGTATGTGAAGAAATCAAAGCATTGCCCTTGAAATGGGTTTTTCAGCTGTCTCCTGGGTATTCTGGGGTTAGTTTTCACCACGTGAGGTTCTGAAGTGCATACTCAAAGGTTCAAACACAGGAAAATTGGCTATCACTGCCAGCTCTGTTGGGTGGGGAGAAAGCAGTTCCTTTATAGAAAAAGGGGGGGGAAAAAAGAAGGAAAGACTTTTTTAGTTTGTCTTCCAAGGGACTATATGGGAATGAGCTCGAAGAAGTCTTGACTTTTATTATATCCTGTAATCAAATTTGAGCATCTTATTTGCTTCTTTTCTCCAAGACCACCCTGACGGTAACAGTCCACACACACACAATTTTGGTATGCATAAACCCATAAATTTCATAACAGAACATAGGAGCTGAGGTTGTAGGAGGACTGTAAGGCAGAAGGTGCTGAAATGTAAAGTCTGTGTGTGTTTGAAGGGATGTCATTTATTACATACTTCTGCCTCTTAAAAAAAAACACCTTACTGTTACCACACAAACTGTATAAATATATATTGCCTAACGCAGGATGGTGTGGTGTAAAGGTTTTATTGGCATGCAGTAGCTTAGCTTGAGTAGGAAAGGCCTGAGCAAGCTCTGTATCACCTCAGATGTGTGCCAGCAAAACACGTCCTTGGCATGGGCAGTGAGAACATCCCCAGTGACGCTGCATAGGTGTAAATCTAATGAGGATAATAATCCATGTGCTTCAGGGCATCAACCCATTACTGGCTGCCTGGGATTAGGAAGGAATTTCTCTCTTGGTTGTGTTATTCTAACGACATTTATTGTGGGGCTCCACACACTTCTCTCTGAAGCCTCTGCCGCTGGCCACTGCAGGAAGAGGATAATGAATCTGATTGACTACCTGGAAGGGCCTGATCTGGCAACTCATGCTCTCTTCTGCGAATTCTCTAATGATACCTGTTTTATGTGGTTTGGAAAGTGTTTTGACGGGGCACTTTGTGCACATCTTTCTGTAACACCAGCTCCTGCAAAGCTTCTTTCATTAGTGCATGGAATAATTTAGGTTGGCAGGGAGATGTGCAGATCTCCAGTCCAGCATCCCACTCCAGCCAGGACTGACTTCAAAGTCAGGTCAGGTTGCTCAGGACCTTGTTCAAGCTCTGAAAATCACAGTATCACTGAATGGTTTGGGTTGGAAAGGACCTTAAAACTCATCCAGTTCCAACTCCCTGCCATGACACGAGCACCTTCCACTAGAGCAGGTTGCTTCAAGCCCCATCCAACCTGGCCTTGAGCACTGCCAGGGATGGGGCAGCCACAGCTTCTCTGGGCACCCTGTGCCAGTTTTGTGCTGATATAAAACCAGCAGCATTTCAAAACAGAAGGGGAGAAAAGCAAGATCAAACACACTTATTTCCCAGCCCAGCCTAACTAAAATGAAGTGTATTCACTGTTCACCATCACAAGTAAGAGCTCCAGTGCAAAAGAGAGTGTGTCATCCCAAGGGCTATGCAACACGACATTGGTTTATGGCTGTTTTGTTAGGAAGATATAGGCTGGGGAAAAGAAACAATATATATGTATGTGTGTGTATATGTTAGAACAGGAACTAGTAGTTCTTCATTAAAAGAGAGGGGAGAAAAGCCATGCAGAAAGAACAGGGCTTTTCGTTAAAGCTAATGTGGAATTAGAGAACCTACAATTGAGTTCATAACTGGAAAGGATTTTAATACAGAAGAGGACTTCTCTGCAAAACTGTTAGTGAAGCTCAGGATTAACAAACTGACCCAGACAGTAAGAACCACAACAGACTTCTCTGAACTTTGATGGGGTGGTGATGTTCACTTTGCTTGTAAGCATTACAGTTGGACTTGATCTTCAGGGTCTTTTCCAACATAAGTGATTCTCTGATTTCTGGTGGAACTTTAAGACTCGCATCCCACAGATTTATTCCCCCTTCTTTCTTTAACAATGAAGCATAACAAAACCCCATGGCCTAATTTCTGCTCCACTGTGAATTGGAACAGCTGTTGAAACATGCTGACTTATTTAAGAGTCCCCAGGTTTTCCCTTTACTCCTCTGTCGCTGATGTTCCCCGGAAGCAGTTGTGTTATTCCTGTGCTTGTGCTTCAGTATTTCCCTAAACAAGGTAAACAGGAGCCAGGCCAAGTGGGCAGCACAGGATGGGTCAGATGTGTGTCCATCCCTACCCTGCAGTCTCAGTCCTACCCGCCTGCACAGCAATGCTGGGCAGATGCACAGCTCAATCACAGCATCCTGCCCAGTTCACCAAGCACAGCTCTTCCGAGCATGGGCCAGGTCCCCACAGACACTAGGGACAGAGGCTCAAACACAGACAGCATAAAAGTTCAATGGTGCCATAAAACACAAGAGATAGGTTAGAACTCCTGGATTTTAACAAGAAACTCTCCATTCCCTTGGGCCAGATGTTGCAATTCACTGTTCAGCATCACCTTCCCAGGAGAAGGTGGCTGGAAGTGACATTACTGCAGTGCCTCCCTCCATCCCCAGGCATGAATCAGCTCAGTGACACCAGCAGTCATAGCCCTTATCCTGATGGATGCCCTATCTATCATGCTCACTATGTCTGCCCACATTTGTACCTGTTGTGCCTTGAGTAGGGGCAGAACCAGCATAAGGGTTATGGATTCTGTCTCCAAGCTACATCTTGGGGCAGCAGTAAAGCAGGAGCAAGTATTTTTATACCCCAAAAGAAGTGTGCAATGCTTTTCTTCTTTAAATAGCTGTCCTTTTTTTGTGCTGCTTTAACAACTTCACTCTTTTTGCTATGAGAGCTCAGAATGGAGGGTGAGAAATGCCCCTTCAGGGCCAGGCACAGACTTCTTTGCACAATGATGAACTCCTCAACTGTCCCAGGCTTTTTGCTTGTGATCAGACTGAATCAGCTGCCCAGCCTGGAGAAGGAAGAGTTAATCTATAATGTCACAAGATGAGCACTTGGGCCATGCAATTGCCATCTCTGCTAGAAAGCCTCGGTGAACACCAGCATTAATGGAACCAGCACTGAGCCACAGTCAAGACGCTCATCCTTTGACAGTGCTCTATTGCAACAACTTGATTTTGATGATACTGGATGATTAATGCTTACAGTCGCTGTCATTTCCTCTGATAGATTTTGGGGCTGTGCAATGGCATTTGCTCAATGCACCGTTCTTGAAAAGCTGCACTTATCGTAGCGTGGAGGAGAGAGATGCTCCGAGCATCATCCATCGGCGGGCAGGCACTGTGCAAGCTGCAGGTGGCCAGGAGAGTTGCTTTGAGGATTATGGGGATGTTTATGGAAAGCCTTGCCTAGGAAGGGCTGCGGGGTGAGAGGAAGGTATGTTAAACAGCCGGTGTTGTAAGGAGTGCCGAGAGTTTGTCTTATAGAAGTCTCTTTTCACTGGATATCACAGCCAAGAGCTGTAGCAGACCTAGCTGTTTTGCCACTAACATACTGGAACATCACACCCTGAGCTGAGACTCTCCAGGTCTGAGTTGCAGCCGCATCAAGCTCTCAGAACTGCTCTTGAAGCCAAAAAGGATCCCAAACAAAAATCAGATTGATCAATCAATAAAACAAGACAGACACAAATATCTTAACAGCATTCACTAATGGCAAAAAGCACCCTAACAACCTTGGAAACCTCAATCGTCACCTTTGTGCCTCCAAGTCCCCCCTACCTGTAACATGAGGACAAGAATCATATACCTCACCGGCTGCTGCAGCATTCTCCTGATCAGCTCATTAATTCATGCAAAGCCTTAGATAGACAGCAGATGGATGGCTTTACACAATAGTCTTTGCTACAGTGAAATACTGCTACTGAATTCTCCACCGGCACATTCCCACCTAACCAGCACGGAGCGGTCCAGGCTCATGCAGGGACACCCACAATGTCCAGAGCAGTTGGGTTTGGGGATTCCCTGGCTGGAGACACCCTTTCCACAAGGCTTCTCTCAGCTTTGGTTTTCATCTCGTCATATTTAAGAGCTGTCTCGGGAGCGTAATGACTTTAAACTCACTCACGGCCGCAGTCAATCAATGGAGCGGCTGCTCGTGCCTCTCTAGCAGGCGGTGATGAATGGGGCTTTCGAGCTGCATCGCTCGCCTCCGAGCGAGAGGAGAGTGTGGGCAGAAGGTGGGGAAGAGAAGCGAAGCCAGAAACAGGAATTAAAGGAAGAAACAGGGTGGCGGGTAGGAAAACCCAACCTGCTCACTGCAAACCTGGGACAAGCGTTCTGGAAGGCACGGCTTCAAGGGAACAGTCCTTGCTTGCGTTAGCATCTCTGATCTGTTATCATCACGTACCTTAAATAAAGCAGCTCATACAGTTATTGCAGATAAGTGCTAACCCCAAACCTGGCTTGTAAAGAGAACCAGAGCCCTGGCCACCAGCCTCCCCCCTGCACACATGCCCCTGACCCAGCTTTCCTTCCCAGGAGGAGCTGAAGAGCTAATACCAGAAAGCAGCTCTCAAGAGCATGTCTACCCTCAGGACAACGCGATAAAGGGCACAGTGTTGAAGGTGCTATCCCTCGACTCTTCCTGTGCAGCAGCCGACAGACACAAGCCCCACTGGGTGACACATAGCAGCACCCTGCCTCCCCATCCCTGGGCAGCAGAGAGGAGCAGCCCTGGGTGCTTGCAGCCACCCCAGAGACCAGAGGGACAGGGAGCATCCATATGAGTTTCCAAGGAAGAGAAAAACACAAACACATGCATACGACCCCTGCCTGGGGGAGCCCAAAGGGCCTAATCCTGCTCCAGCACACTGAGAAGCACCCTGCTTTACCGAGAAAGGATGCTGCTCAGCATTTGAAAGGAGCTGCTTCACATCTGGGCTCTTTTTCTCCCTCTTTCTCCAGCTACAGAGCAGGTCAGTGCTGCGCAGGCTGTGAGCATAATATAGGAAACAAGTATTATCAAAGAAGCTGCAGTTGACGGTGTGAGCATCACAGTTGGGTGTTATGAGCCTCACAAAGCAGAGAGGGGAAAAGAGTCAAAAAGAATGAAGCCCACCACACCAGCAAAGTGAAAACAAGAGGCAGTAAAAGTAAATTAATGATGCTCCAATTTGAGCAATCACCAGTTAAGAATGTGTAATTGAATTAATGCAATATTTAGAAACACCAGCAAATTCTGACCTGGGACATAAATACATTCTAGGGTTCCTTTGACACCGCATATCTCATGCCTCACTACCCACAATTTGTTTTAATGCCACCAGAACCTCCAGATTTATACCTGTCTTTGTCACTCACCATTGTTTCACATTTACCCCATATATTTATACCCTCTCCCTTCAACTCCGCACACCAAGCACTCCATATGGGGCAGCGATAACCATTCGACATGTCATACTTGTGTGATAAATTAGCTCAGCTCATCAACCACCTCCCCTCCCTATGCCAAATAGCCACAAGTCTGGGTCTAATTTATTTAGAGCCTGGAAAAGCATCAAATACCTCATCAGAAAACGAACCCATCTTCTACAAATAATGTTTTTCTACAGCTTCAAGTGTCAGTTTGCTGCACATTATACTGGAAAAGGCCCTGCACAAGCAGGATCTAAGCCCAGAACGGGTCTAGAAACTGATACCATCACACCTTAGAAATGGAGGAAAACAGCATCTCAGGAAAAAGGGAAAGAAAGAACCCTCAAAGGTTTCACAGCAAATGTTTGTACCTGTGAAAGGTCCCCAGATATTGCATTTGCAGCTGGGACAGTTTTGCTTTGGGTATTTAGCAAGAGGCTTTACATGCATTATTCTTCCCTCCTTCCAAGCCCTTCGCAGTGATGCTCACGGCTCTTACTACACCTGCGTTTCTAGGAAGAGATACAAATACACCAAAAGAAGAGAGAAATCCAGTGAAGTTGTTTAAAGCTGCTAAAGACACTTGTAAGGAAAGCAGCATGAGGAAATACACAGGTGAATCTAAGTTCACACATACATATATAGCTCTAGGAAAGGGGAATAAAAGAAACCAACATTAAAGTACCTTGTACTTAGATATGAGCATATACTGTAGCAAAATATACATGTTGTTTTATAAGATATATTGGAAGATTTTTCCCCAAAAGATGCCATAGAAAGTATAGAATTTATTATCTCTGCCTGTCCATTTTACAAAGATATACACAAACAAGTTGCCAAAGCTGCCTGCAATTTAACTCCATTAAATCCAATGAATGAGTTTGGCCCACGAAAAACTCTGCACTTACTGTAATAAAGCTAAAAGCTGATAGCAGCTGATACAGTGAAACGCATACATTTCCATACACTTCTTCCTGCTGATTTAGAAATACAAGTGAGCTACAGAGATTGCCCTTGTGCAGCTCCTAGAGAAATGCTGAAATGGAGGAGGCAAAAACCCAGACCTCGGAGTTTTCCCCTCCAGTCTCCTCTAAGCACAAAGGGGAGAGGGGTAGGGGAAGCCAGTGGGGCTGTGTTCACTTGGCTTTTCCCACCAATAGCCCTGACCACACACAATGGGTGTGTTTGAACAAAAAGCCTGATGGTTTGGTCCCCAAATTGGGCAGGTCCCCAAATTGGGCAGAACCCCAAACAGCACAACAAGGGTCACAGATCTGGACCACATCCTGGGACATTCAATTCTCCTCTGCTGGTACCCAGAGGGGGGAAAACGCTCAGGCTCCAGGGCAGAAATGTGGGATGCTCTGCTCCCCAAGGCATTTGGCCACAATTACGTTTTCAGAGAGCTCTCCTCATGACCAGTGGCTCTCCAGCCATTAGGTCATGTTGAATTATACCCTGAACCTTATGCTGCATGGAGAATGATGCCAGGCAGTACAGAGGCTGGACCCAAATGACACAACGTAAGCCTCCCCTGGTTGATAGGAGGGGGTTTTGTCTGTTGAGGTTTGGGTTTCTAAATGCATACAGCTTTCAGGCTGCTGCCATAACCACACCAACCACATCCCCACCTCCCTGGCC
>JANHGB010046456.1:0-21827 GCA_026283785.1 Coracopsis vasa | reverse complement strand
CAGAGCGGCTCCCCGCGCCGCCCGCAGCGTCCCCTGGCGGCCCGGCGGTGGCGCCGCCTGTCCCGCCGCCTCCTTCCCCTGATTAATTTGCGTGCACGGAATTAAAAGGGAGCCCAATTAAAAGGGAGAGGAAGCCCCGGTACATGGAAGCAGGCGCACACACCGGCCTCTCGGACCACCTTTATTAGTTTAAGGGTGACACTGGCAAGCAGCGCCAGTTCCAGGGTGCAGCTGCACATGACATTGACTCAATCAATACGTGATTGAAAATCATCATTGAACCTGAACTGAAAAGCTCAAACGATAAAAATCACAGTGATTTTTCCTGCTTAAACTCAGAGCACTCACTGCAGGCACTGACATGCCTCGGTGGCTGCCACCACTGCTGATTTCCCTGCTTTTTCTCTGCTAAGCATTTAAGGTTTTCATGAAGAAAAATGACAAACCAGACAGCACGCCTGGTGCAGACAGTACTACAACTACTCCCTGCATTCCAAGCCCTTATTCCACTAGCAAAAGCAGAATGACTTCATTCCAACGGAATAAACCCCAAACTGTTACTTCCAAAGGCAATTTCTCATCAAAAGCTAATTGCAAACCCACAACGTGCTTAATTCAAGTCACCTCCTGGTGCTTCTGCAGACAGCACAGTGCTGCCTCACACCCCGGAGCACAGCCCCGGCTCCTGCCTGGAATGTGGAAGGCTCCTTGGTAAGGGGTGGAGACCATCACATCAATAACGTGACCCCAGTAAGAAACACACCCTGGGCTCCTCAAGTGAGTATTTCACCTCAAAAGCTGGGGAAACATCTTGGAATGAAAACAAAGTTTGCTCCAGACTATAATGTTCATGTGATTTAGTGAGTTACTTCACTATTCGCAGCGAGCAGGCACAGGCTGTGACAGCTGAACTGCTCCAGTTCCCCATACCCAGCCCTTCCCTTCAGCCCCACACTTCACTACCAAAGCAGGGTAGCTGCAACACCCACAGCCTCCTGAAAAATCCCCTCTCTAAGCAGCAAATCCAGGACAACTAAAGCCAGTTAGTTAGAGAATTTGGTACTGTAATCAGTCAAGCAACCTCTTTCTCAAGTATAACAACACAGAAGCGTGAGGTTTTCCTATTAATGGAGGACCTGTTTTGGAAGCCACGGCCTCAACCTGCTCCCTGCTGTGCAGCCTGACTATTTTGAAGGATAAACATGCTTGAAAGGAGAGAGCAGCAGGAAAAGACAAAAGCTTAAATCAAACAAATCACCCAGTGTGGGACACAAAGGCACCCCCTTACTGGAAGGGGTAATGCAATATGGTACATGGGATGGGCATTTTTCTTGGATGAAAACCACAGCAGGAAGGAGTAGTCCAGCCTCTCCTCCAGCTAAGCAGAAGCCTTCTTCCTATTCTGCGCAGCAAACCACTCGTCACTGTTGTCTGACGCCATGGCCTGTGTGGAGGAAAGTGCTTACATGTTCAGAACCAGAGCTGAGCTGCTGCTTACACTTACCAGCCCGCCCCACACCCCAGACTGACCACAAGGACACTTTCTAATCAGGAGGAAAGCTACTAGTGAGGAAAAGAGACACTGAAGATCAACCAGACAAGCTGGTAAGATGCGCAAGCCACGACAGTTTAAACACAGCCTGTCCACAGAGCTCACACTTCTTGAGCCCCTTTGCTGCGGGGGAACATGGAGCTGCACTAACATTACAGCAGCTCATCATTCCCTGCAGTAACTTACACGAAAGTGTTGGTGACACAACCCCACACGGCTGCCCCACGAGCGAAAAATCTATCGAGTTTTGAAAGTGAAGTTTCAAAACCGATTTGTTTTCCTTAGCAAGACTATGATTTGCTTCTCAGGAAAACTCCACATGGAATGAAAATTAGATTCTACAGGTATCAATGATCAGGAGGAAAATGGATGTGCAGACAGCATTACTTACATCATCCAACAGTTTGGCACCGTTAGGGTCCACCTTGGACAGATCTCTAAATGCTTCATCTCCCACAAAGCAGATCTCGTGGCCATCCTAAACCAAATGTAAGAGCAGGTAAGCTAGATAAATGACAGGAAGAAATTCAAATCTAATTCAACTGCTATTTCCAATGCTACTCACAGGATCGGCCAAAATAACCACTTGCACTGTGGCTTTGCCAGGTGTGTCCAAGCTGACCAGAGGTGTTAGAATTTTCTGATTCTCCTTTTTCATCAGTGCTTCAATCTTTGGCAACTTGAACAGAAAACAAACAAAAGTCAGCCCTAGCCAGGTGAAGATCAGATGTAGTCAGACTGTTCCCATGTACAGCTCCCCATTACCCTTAGCTCCGCTGCATTCCCACTGTGAAGAACATAAATATCTGCCCACTATTATTTTATTCACAACTGAGTTATTTGCCAACACTAGAAATTAACTTCCCCCCATCCAGCTCTGGGCAATGCAAGGTGGGGAGAGAAATGTGGTCGCTACCTCTTCCTTTGCACAGGAGAAGGCGATGCGCCCAAACGCTGTCCCGTGATCCACCGCTCCTCCAACGGCCTTCAGTTCCAGCTTACACTGACAGAGGGAAAAAGCAAACCTGACTTGCAAGGGCACCACTCTCCACGCTACGTTTGCTCCAGCTTTTCAGTCATGTGGATGGTTTCAAAATCACCCATAGACGTATTTCCCAACAAGACAGAACTACCAGAGCAAACCACAGCGTTTTTTTACTTAAAAAATGCAGTTGAGTGTACACATGCTTTAATTAAAATGCACAGAATTAAGTGCACAGTTGCTTTAATTAAAACCTTTTTTCGCCTTCAAGACTTTGTTCTCACAAAACAAGAGGTTGAGAGGTTTCTGTGATGAGATGTAACTCTTAAAGATCAGAAGTGGAAAGTTTTCCAAGGACTAACCTGGTTATCTGCATAGCCCAACAAAGCCCTTTGCTTTTCCTCATCCTTCTCATAGATTTTCATCTCGAGCAAATTAGACCAGTAATTAACAGACTTCTGGAGATTGGAGACACCCAAGGTCACCTTCAGCACAGGATCTTGAAGAATGCAATCATTTGAAATTGGTTACAAATATATTGTGTTTTAAAAGCACAGTTTTACATTCTTCAGAAGTAACGTAGAGAGAACAAAAGCACGTCTGCTTTGTAAAACACCGTCAACACAAATGCACAGCCCGGTTTAATAGCCCATTCATAAATCTCTGGAACACAAGGAAGAGGAAGTGTCTACGTTTCACCTTTCTTGAGCTGTTCCTTATCTTCCACGTAGAACTTGTATCCCCCTGGGGCTTCAGTTTCAAAAACACCAGTGGTGACTTCTCTGATGGGCCACCCCATCTTCTTAGCATTGCTCACAGCCTGGCTGGACACAAGCGTTATGCCCTGGTGAGAACAGAACACAAAATTCGTACAGCGGATGCTGACCAAATCCTGCCTTTTAACAATCAGCCTCTACAAATGACTAGAAACAAACTGGAAAATACACTTTTTATAACAGATGGACCGTATGATCTCCTGAGAACCAAATAGCTTGCTCCTAGAAAATACGCTTACTTTATTCTACATCTCATTTTATTTGGAATGCATCCATTTGCCTTTCTTTCACATCAAAGGGAAACGAAAAGCAAAAGGAATTAAAACTCTGACTCAACACATTGTACAGAAGCAGAAAATTGAGATCCTAACTAACTGTTCTGCCAGGTTAGGCAGACATCCATGGCTCCAAGTGGCCATTCCCTGGCACCTCACAGGCTGGGGGAAGAATATTAATTAGCTATGGGGAAACAATGAGCAAACACATTACATGTATTCATAGATGAAACACGAGATCTTCGTTGGCTGTCAGCAAGTAAATAACAAAGAAATAAGTAATTACAAATAAAAGAGTGTTTTCCTACAGCAAGATCCTTCTTAGCTAACCATTCCATGTTGGCAGCAAATACCAGCTGTCCTACACACACAGCAGCTAAGAGGGAGAGCTTAATGAAGCGCTTCCTGGATCCTAAGTGAGCACAAAGCTGCTCTAGTTTCTGGTATAACCTATATGTCAAACAGACTCCTAACTGTAAAAGTAAAATGCTCATAAGAAGAAAGGTCTTGCTGCTAAGTGTGGTACTCACCAGAAAGTCGTTGCCCAGGCGATATTCTCCAATTCCATAATTGTAAGTCAATTCTGCAACAAAGTGGTTGTCTTCTGGCCCGTAGCCCACCATCGTTTTGCTCCATTTTCCATCGTAAGGGCTGGAACATCCATATTTAATTGTCATGAGTGTTGGAAATAAACCTCAAGAACTGAAGTACTAGTGTTTCGAGGAAAAATTGCATTTCTAGAGTAATCAAATGGTACAGGTAACCCCGTAGCCTCCCATCAAGTAGGAGCTGATACCTGTCAAGAGTTCAGCTCCCAGCTCAGCACACAGAAGACAGGCACCTCCCAGTCAATACCTTTGAACTCTGGCTGTAGTTCACAACCATACAACAAAAGCAATTCTACCTTCTTTCAAACGGCTCATATTTTAAGAGCACAAGCTGCTCATTAACTGGAATTATATGAGCACGTTCTCATTAAGAAAAGTAAGTGGTTAGGCACCAGGCTGTAAGATTTCTTTTATCTTTGTATGATTCTATGGGGAGTAAAATCATAGAACCACAGAATGATTTGGGTTGGAAGGGACCTTAAAGCTCATCCAGCTCCAGCCCCATGCCACAGGCAGGGACACCTTCCACTAGAGCAGGTTGCACCAAGCCCCATCCAACCTGGCCTTGAGCACTGCCAGGGATGGGGCAGCCACAGCTTCTCTGGGCACCCTGTGCCAGCGCCTCAGCACCCTCGTAGTGAAGAACTTCCTAATATCTGATCTAAATCTCCAGGGTAGGAATTTTGCTGGCTAAAACCGCCCTTGGCCTGAATCATTTCTGGCAAGGCCCATCTTTCTCCAGTGAACCTGGGAAGAACATAGATGCTCCCCTTAGATTTAAGACCTACTTACTAGGCAGCGGTATTTACCTGGAATGAGTCTCAGCCAAAATACAAAGTTGTCCAAGGTGAAGGGAATAGTGACACTTGTGTAATGCAGGTTGATGAGCTGACTGTGGAAAAATCCCAATGGAATACTAGAGAAGGTAGTTTCTTCAATTTTTAATGGTGGAGAACTACTGTTCCTGAGCAGCAAGTCCTTAAAGGCACCAAGTTTCTCAATACAGCTTTATACCTGACTTATTGTCGCACATGTAAAATTAGTGAAGATGTATCCTGTTGACAAATGGCTTTGGATTTCAACCATGTGAGCTGACATTTGAACTCTAAAGGCTTAATGCAGGCTCTCCTTCTTACAGCTGGTAGAAAAATCCAGACTATTGCTGTTTCTTCAGGAAAGAGAAAGACATTTCAAATAAAACATTGTGAAATAACACATCTGTCTTTTAGGTGACAAGGAAAAAATAGTGGGAGGGAAAATTAGGAAATTCCATCTGGTACAAAAGTAAGCAAAAAAAAAATATCTCAAAATCTTTTAAAGATTCTGGCTAGGAATCATTGGCAGCTCCTAAAATTCCACTGAATTCTAGACCTCCCCAAGAAAATCTGCTTCTCTGGAAGTGGATCTGGAAAATCCCTGGACATGGTGCTCTCCAAAGAGAAAACGAAAACACAGGCGTTACCCCTTGGGGAAAACTATCCCCAAGAGTTTGGGATGAGAAATGATTATCCAAACAACAAACTGCTGTTTATTTGGCTTTATACTTTATGAACAGAGGCATAATGCTTATAGTAAAGTCTTTTATACCTCAGCAAGTCCCAGTGAATTTCTTGAGGATGAGTAAGGATTTCCTATTACCAGTCTAAAGAGGAAAGAAAAAGGCCAATTGAAAAATCACTTTTTATCCCCATCTAAGCAACTTCCATAACTTTTATTAGCAAACCCAATTGAAGTCCTTCCTGCAAGGCAAACCCCCTTTGCACACTGTCTTCTTTTGAGGGGTGTAAATGGAGTGATTGGAATCTGGAAGGATCTCTCTGCAGTTCAAAAAGTGACTTTCTCCTTCCTTTCCCCCCCCACTTACTGCCACAGCAGGGGAAGATTACGGGAGTAAGGAAAATAAAAGAGCTCCTGCAATGTTAAAGTTTGCTGCTGTGTCAAATAAAATCTTCTGTATTTTCCCTGAATTGTGAAAAAAAGGGGGAAATAAAAAGGATTCCTGTTAAGTATGCTGCCCGAATGTTGTGCCAAACTAGTGCGGGCAACCCACACTGAGAGTCCACAGAGCTGCCGCATTCCTCACCCCGCGCACGTGGGCAGCGCTGGATGGGCCGGGAAGCTCGGAGGAGCAGCAGCTTTGGCTTCCCCAGCCTGGGCACACGCCAGCATAGCTGTGGCTGGTGCTCTGGAGGCTGTGCATGGCCAGGCTGGATCCGGAGCCAGGCAGGGGCCGTGAAATGGCAAAACTAAACACGCTTTGGGTTGCTGTTTTTATTGTGGGAAAGGGTCTGCTTCTGGAAAGCAGCGGGGGGAACTGTTTGTTTTGTCTTGAAAATCCTGAAAAGGAGGATGTTTCAGGGAAAAAAAAAGGGTAATGTTTCAATTTGGGTACATTTCTATAATATCCCCTTTGGAGCTGTAGTTTGGTTAACCTCTGTGGGTCAAGTGCCCAGCTACAGAAACCTCTCCTCAGGCTCGCTGGCCAGAGAGCCTCAGGAAACAACCACCACCCTGGTGCTTTGTGGAAGATTTAAGCAGGGAATTCAGTCTCTGGAGAAGAAGGGAACATAACACACAACTTGCCCAGACAAACATTGCACTAAGATTTATTTCTTCTTATTTTCTTTGTCAATTTTGCAGGAAGATTATTTTTCTCTCCCAATTAACTCTAATGGAATTAACATTCTCTTCCTCTGCGTGATCCCCAGACCACTACAAATGTGTTTTGCCTGTTGTTGGGAGGGACATGAAATACATGATTAAGTTCAATGCGATCATGTTGGTTTCTAAGGGTATTCCATCCCTTTCCTCTGCCCTGTCTATCAATTATCTGAAGCCTCTTGTAGAGCAGCAGAAAGCGGTAATCTCTTTCAGATGCTCCCAGTATCTCCCTGTCTATGTCTTGGTCAGATCACGAATGAAAAGAGGATCATCAACAGCAGAATAAAACAACACAGCAGCCATCCAGCATGAAGTGATGGAAATCTGTGGGTGGGAGAAGCTGATTGCTCTTGTGTTGTGTTTTCAAACGCAGAGGGCATGTCACTGCTTCTCAGTTGTCATTTGCTAGGTTGAAGCTATCTGTGGTTCCAGAAAGCTGTGACATAGATAGAATAGAAACGGAAATATTTTGTCAATGGCTGAAACTGGCCATATGTTGGGATCAGATGTGCAGGAATTAGGAAAACAAGAACAAGGAAACTTTGTGTATAGCATCAAAGGCAGAGCTGGCTCACACTTTGAAGAGCAGAAGCTTGGTCCTTATTGTTTGTTGACTTTCTCCCAGTTTGCGTGCTTGAAGCACTTGAGCTTGTGGGCATGTTTAATGGTGTGTTGACACTGGAAGGCAAACCCCGTGTCTCATGGGTGCAGCGAGCCTGTTAGGCAGCTGAGATATCCGAGGTAGGTTTATAGGGACATCCTGAGTAGCTGGAGCTGTGACAGGGATACATCTGCAAATAAAAAGAGAGAAGTGTTGTTTCAGTGGATCATACGGAATCAGACCTGATATTTGGAGCCATGTGGCTATTGTAAGTTGTTAAGATCTCTCCCCTGGGCACAATGTATCTATGCACAGCCATACATGACTACGTTTGTAGATGCTGAGCAGAATCCTTATCACCTTTTTGTTCTGTAACAAGTTGTTGTTCTTTGACCCACTGTGACCAAACTTCTGCTGGAAGTTATTTTTGGCAGGATTCTCAGTGTCTAGAAAGGGTTGATTTTGTGCTGCAGCCATGCTGTTTCTGTAGTGAATTTTAGCTTTCTTTCCCCCCTTGTTTTCCTCCTGTGTTTGGTTATTTCTGTTCATGAAAGGTGTAGGAGTTAGCGGCTTTACTCTCCCATCATTTTGATGGAAACTGGCCTAGGACATTTAAAGTTACTAGAGAGCTACTGAGACAGGTAGATCCAAAGGACACACAGTTAGATAGGACAGAGGAAATCAGGCTATAAAGAGCATTGAAAGAGAAGTTTGAGTTGTCCTGGAAAAATACTTGCACAGAAACATTCCAGCATGATTGGTTAGAAGCTGCCAAAGTGTGGCCAAAGCTATTGACTGTTGACCGCAGATGATGCAACATCTGTGGAAGCGTGTTAGGAATTCAAGTCCAAGGTGCACTTCACTTCTTTTTCTATCTAATAATCCATATGTAGTATTGCAAACACCCCCATTTTGCAGAAATCATCTGTCTCAAAGCACTCTTTCTTTGTCCCCTTCTGGAACTCAGATTTCTGTCCCTAACCCCATGTATTAGTAACCCATCATGGATGAGATGTGCTACCCATCTTCGTGTTTATCTAAATATCAAGCATGCTCCAAGGGATGTTTAGTCCTGAGCTATGCTTTTTCACACCAGGAACAAAGCAACCTTCCCTTGGGTTTTGCTGAATGAATGGGCTCTTGACATATTCAAGGCCAGGTTGGACAGAGCCTTGGGTGACATGGTCTGGTGTGATGTGTCCCTGTTGGATCTAGATGATCTTAAGTACTTTTCCAACCCTGACCATTCTATGATTCTGTGATAGCTTCTCTTTTCCATAATGCCTCAAGCACAATATCAGCTTTTGAGTTTGTTCACAATTTGAGGCACGGCAGCTCTCCTGTGTCTTCTCAGAAGACTAGATTTTGTCTTTTGTGACCATGGGTGCATTCTCCAGAGCTCACAATTGCTTGTGTTCTATGGCACTCTAGGCTGTGTGTTACCAGCTTTCAAATGGTTGTATAGATTGCAGTCATCTCCCAGAGTCTATGAGTCCTGGCCCTGTGGGTGATGGCAGTAGGGAAGGACCAGGACATGTGTGTGCTGGGTTTATTGCCAGTCCTGAAGCTGCTTTAATTGTTCTAGATGTAGGTGCTAGGTCTCTCAAACTGTGCTCATCACACTGAGGATCTCAGGATGGCTGATGAGCTGATGAGCACAGGGTGGCTATGACTGACAGCACCGACCATCTGTATTTTCTGTTACACCAAAGGAAGCAATGGTTAAGGTGGGAAAAAAGAAAGAAAGGGCACTCATGGCTTTCAATACTTTTAAAAGAATCATCAGTTTTATTAAAGACTAAAATAAGAGATCTGTATCTAATAAAAGTGGCATTAGTGCGGAGCTAGGTAATTAACATAATCGTGTCTAATTTCAGTATAATTAGCATGCTGTAATTAAAAAAGCCATTAGCATAATTAGAACATGTACAAAATTAGCACAGAAGTATTTTAAGTGTAGGTTCTGCTGTACTGTTGGTTAATCTGACATGGTCAGTAAAGCTGCTGTTGTTGTTTTGCCTTTCTGGTGGGTAGCTCACGTCCTTGCACAGCAGAGGAACTAGTGAAGGGTGGCAGTGGAAGACACAGAGCTGTAGTTCTTTGCTGTGAAGTCTTTGCTGGCAGAGAGTGTGTTGTTGGGCTACTAATTTTCATGGGAGGATGCTCAAGCGTATAAATTAGCCCTATGTGGATTAGCAAGATTTTCCTGCCTGCATCCAGGAGACAGCACAGTTTGGGACTGTACTTGTCTGGATAAAATCTGTCCTGGAATCTGTAGTCTTTGGCAAGGCTGCATCAGTTTTCACCAGCTAAAGGTGTAGTGGCCTTTTGAATTGCACCTGGACATTCGTTATTGGAGAGGTTAAGCTGCATGAAGGCTATTTAATTACAGACCTACAATGGTTTCTGCATGCTTTCCCTGGAATTCATTGTGCGTTCAGGAAGGTGTGTAAATCAAACAACCGGCACATCAGGCAGGGGGGAGGGTGTGTGGGGGCCGAGCAGGAGGAATTATTGGATGCCCTCATAAAACTTTAAAAGGCTTGAATGTCAAGTTTAAACTCTTGGGGCCTTAAAACTTGAGTCTCAAGGCACTTCTACCTGCTGTTTCATCACATCAGCTTTTCACTGTTCATGAGCTGCAAACCCAAGATGATTATGACTTCTATTTCCCTGCAGTGTATTTAATTTCGCTTTACTGTTGTCATCATACCCATGTCTGAACCACCTTTCATCTCCTCCTACCACTCATCATCCTTTCAGTTGTAGCCAGTGATGCATAGGCTTTTTAAATAGAGTGTTCCTTGTAGGCTCTTATATCAAAATCTGTTTAACCTCTGGTGCTTCCAAGCTTAAGGCAAAATCACTGCGTATTAGCAGTTCTAATGCGTAACTGCACTCAACAGGAGAGTTAGCAAATCTGCAGAGTGATACCGCAGCACGGAGGGGATAAGCGTGCTGCCAGCTGTGGCCAGCTGTTTGGCTTTACACTCCCTGCTGAAGCAATGGGTGCCCCATGCTGACCCTCCACAAAGACTTCCTGTGCTTCATGACTGTGGATGCCCACTCTGCTTGGCCTGTCTGTATGGTAGAAGGGGCAGAGATGGTCCTAAACTCATGTGGCAGAGTAAGGCAGGCACTGGGCTCTTCCTCCCTGATGCCACTGCCACCTCCTTGCAGTGATTTTGTCCAGGGGAAGCACCGAGTGTCTCACCCTCTGCTGTGCCTGGGAGTCCCCTTGCATCCCGTCTCCTTGTTCTTTATCTCTGTGTGTGCTGTCACCAGGGTAATCTTAGATGCTTGGGCCTCTTCTCTGCTGCAGTATTTAAGAACAAACACTCTGCACGCACCATCAGAAATGTTCTACATGATACCCTAAGTGACAGGGAGATTTACAATCAGATAAAAGTAGCGGCATCCACAGCAAAGCAGTTAAACTGACAACTCAGTAGCTCAGATTTGAATTGAGAGGAAGTTTGGGGTCATGTGCAGTCAAATCTCCCCTTTGATTATGGTTGGCAGTAACAGTTCCTAATGTCTCTGCCAGAAACTAGCTTGGGAAAGCTGGGTTGTATTGTCTTTTCTGCTTGGCGGCTGGAGTTACTTCATCTTGGTTCCTTCATCACCCCACAAACCAAACCCTTTAGTAACAGCTCTAATAGAGATGGTAGAAAGTGTGTCTGGGGAGGGGATGTTCAATTGAGCTCTTGGCTCCCCAGTTAGCTCCTACATGACATCTCTTTGGGTCAAAGCTACCGCAATTGCGGCAACAGAAGAACTTGTGGATAATGGTTCAATTTGGTAAGTTCCCCATAAAATACTCACTTAATGCAAGATGCTTCAGTTAACACTGAAGTCCAGGGAGAATCTTATCACTTGGTGGTCATCTTGCAAAAGAGAGAAAAAAATCTGTGCTCCACAGTGCTTATTTCCTAGAGTAAGTGAGCCTCTTGGCTCAGTCTGAGGCTTCTTGCCTGTTTCCATCCCAGATATTTGTTCTTTCACTCCAGATTTATAGCATCCTAGAAATAATTCACTTGATTTCCATTTAAAGAGTCAGGAATCATGGCAAGGTATTGCACTGCAGAGTATCAGAATGCTTTGTTAATGAGAAATGGGCAAATGAATCTAAGGAAATAACTCTGCTTTCCCTGAGTATTTCCTCATGCCTGAAACCAAACCCAAAGCCAAGCCGAGCCTTCCTACCAGGATGGATTCATGTTTCTCCAGTGTTGTTTTTGATTGCTTCTCACATCCCGTCCCTGCTTTGGAGTTTGGGTTTGGATGGAAGCAGCAGTTCTGAAAGGTTATGCAATGGTTGTTTCCGTCATGTCTCTGGCCCAGTCAGCCACAGAAATAGTTAGAAGTTTTGGTGGAGCCTCTGAAAGTTCATTTTGAGCCATGAACTATGGGGAAATCTATGGATGGCTTGGGAGAGGCTGCATTCTGAGGCTTTCAAAGCTCACTAGCAAGATGATTGCTTTGGAAATGCGGGCTGTAAATGAAAGGTAATGGAGATATATCTTCATTTGGTTGTTATTTCAGCACTGCTGCTAAGGTGCAAGGGGTAAAAGGTTGAATAGATTCCCCTTTTATCTCATCTTTGTGCTGAGAAAACAGGGGATGCTTTGGTTTAGCGAAATCTCATCAGCTGTTATGATTTGGTTTTGCAAACCTCAAGCTGGGGAGGTTGGGGTCTGGCTTCCATTATATTCTAACCAGAAGGTTCGTGCAGAAGGGCTTTTTTGCTCAAACTATCCTGAATTTGTCCAAAGTTCAGTTTAAGCCCAGCAAAACCTAAACTCTCAGCCCTTTAGGGTCTGTCTGTCACTGTTGTTAATGCACTACAATATACTGTGTAGAGTTTGATAGACAAATGAACTCTTGGAGGATATTTATCACACCCATACACAAACACACACAACTAAATGTATATATTGCAGTATTATGAGGTTCTATTTCATTTGACCACAGTGGTTTCTACTTAGCCACAGAAATCTCATGCATATATGAGCCAGCTCCGATTTTCATTTGTGCTGGGGTGAAATCAAAGTCTACTGAGCGTGCTTCAAATGAAGGCAGACAGTGTGGCAGCACCATGCCACCAAGGGAAAGAGCTCTGCTCTCTGTCTTGTCTTCTTGCTGTTTTCTCTTCTCTGTCTTTATAGAGCTGCAGCCTAAGAGATCAGAAAGAGCAAAATGAACACGGTGCTTATGTGCTGGATGTACTGGATATGAACGATACTGAGAAATTGGAGATTAGCCCTTAAAAATACACTTACAGTATCTGCATGTAACTAAATTAATAGCAGGCATAACTCTTTTAAAAGTCACTTGACTTTAATTGACATATCAATATAATTGGCAATTATCTTAATTGATATACATGGCATAAATACTGTGCTCTGGAAAGCTTCCAGTCCTTCTTTATTAGAGTATTAAGCCATAACATATGCAGATTACATGGAAATACCACTGAAGCATTTGTAAAAAGAAATTCCTTTCTTATGCCTCTTTCTTATATTTCTTTATATATCATGTCTATATGTAAATATGCAGAAAAACAGTCACAAGGACATATTGAATATTGTCAATACAGCCTTTTAAACAATTTCAAGTGATTCCACTAAAGGATTTCTACAAGTTTCACACTCTCCTTTTGTGGAAATCAGCTTTCAAGTCAGTCAGGCTAGAGATTAGATCCAAAGATTTAAAACCCCTATAGATCAAAAGCAGATGCTCTTAGAAGACATTTCAGCCAAGACAAGCCGTCTGGGGACATTGTTACAGCGGGAGAAGACAATTTATCATTAAAACATGAAAGCCTCTGTTCAATAATAACCAGATGTATTAAAAAAAAGGAAAGGAAAAGAAAAAGAGAAAGAAAAAAATAGGGGTGTCAAGGTCTTGATTCATTTGTCTCCCACTAGAAATCATCTTTATCCCATACTTAGGAAACGAGTGCAGATTCTTTGATGCCAAGACATAATATAAGAAAAATTGAAACATTTTACATTGTAAATCCTGGGCAATTGTCAAGGAAATTTTAATTGTATAAAAATCTGTGATGCCTTAGATAAAGATAAGGAGCAATCAATTTAAAGAACAGTTTCCGTGACAAAATAACAAGCAGGGAAAGAGCTGACAGGAGCATTTCAGACCCTTCTTTCTTTCTTAGTACCAGCTTCACTTTTTCCCATCTTCATTCTGACCTAATGCAACTCAGTAATAGTGCTTAATTTTAGCCTAAAACTTGCACTCCAAACACTTGCAGACGTCATTTAAGCCTTCTCCATATAGAAGAGGAATTTCTGTGAGCCAGACGTGTAGGGAAACCAGGGCACAGTGAGATGGGATGAGTTGGCTCCTCATATGCAGCATACAGATAGGAGAGACAGGAAGTGAGATTCTTAAGGTCTCCTTTTCCCATCTCATACTCTAACCACTAGAGAGCATCCCTTCCTAGTGAAATGTATAGCTCTGTAACACAGGAAATGCGTTTGCTGCCAGTATATGGGAAGTAGGAAGTCTTCTTCACTCCCTATTCTTGTTTTACAGGCCAAACTATAAGAGAGTGGGTGTGATTAACAACATTTGTTATAATATATTTAAAATCATTTCCAGGTCTGTGGTTAGATGTTTCAGGCTGAAGTTCCCTTGAGACTGAGTACATCTAAGGACTCGGAGCGAGTGATGTGCAGTCAGGAAAGGAATTCTTTGCCATTGCCACCAAGCAGGTCACAGAGCGATCTGCCCGAGCTCTGCGGTCCACCCGCACAATGGGACACAAACCTCATTTGCTTTTTGCATAGCAATGTGAGAGTGAAATGTGTGTCAGAGAGATGGGAAGGATCTTGCTGTAAAATGGTTTCATTGATGTTGAAAACTCTCATTCTTTGACATGGAAGCTTTTGGGAGAAGTATATTGGTTCTGATGAGAAAACAACTTTAGTTCAGGATGAAATTTCTGATGAGTTGGAAGGAGAGACCTGTCCATCGTGCACACGTTCAGAGGGGAACACACTTGTAGGGCTTTTTATTGATACCTCCTTCGAGCCAGGCAGATTTGAACTCTCTCTGATTCCTTGGTTATCCTGAAGGATTGGCTCCCCCACCTCTGTGAAGAAGACCTTTGTCCTGGCCCTGAGGAACCTTCCCAGTAAAACTGTTGTCAAAACCAATAATGAGAGAAATTGTCAGATTCAGTAAAATGTGAACTTCATTTTGCCTACCACGTTTAATATCTTACATGTGAGGCTGTGTCATCATTTGCTTCCTATCTAGCTTCTGCCTGTGGTATCCTTGATAAGGCATTTGGAAGAAAGTACCGACTGATCAGACAGGCGTAGGTGCTGTTTGGCCCCTCAAGAGGACAGGGAAGGCAATTTAGAGAACATCCACTAGACTCTGATCAGCAACTCTGAAGATGTAGGACGTGGATGCTTGTGGATTTCTACAGCTCTTTGAGTATGGAGGACAAGCCAGAGGTCTCTTGTCTGTAGATGGCTTCTGGGTTCTAGTGAAGCCCTGCTACAATGGTTCAAAACCAGATTTTTCCAGGGAAAGTATAAGGAGGCTGTGCCAGGTTCTGGGAGGCGGATCATCATGCCTGCCCTTTAGGAACTGGAAGCACTTAGCAAACTAATTCCATTCTTTTTTCTTGAATAAGAAAGACATTGCCATCTTCTAGTCCAACAAGAACACTTATGGTAGAAAGTACTTAGCTTTCAGGAAACTCAACTTGGGTGAGCTGGAGAACTGTCACCATGGAAAAGTGAAGTTAATTGTGGTTTTATTTCTCCTCTGTGTGCCAAGCACCATTCATTTCAAACAAATCTATTTACTGGGCTAAGCACAGTGATGTTGATGAGAAGTATCGGGAAAGCATGAGATGGATGCTAGCTTCTGACTATTCTGTTGATGTCTCTGGAGCCACATATTGTAGTTTGGAGACCTGTGCAGACCTGCAGACCCACTGGGAATGACAGCCTTTAGTGTCACATTTGCAAGTTGCAATGTGCTGCGGTTGGCTGAAGGTGTATGATCTGGTATTGTGATTTCTACTGTTTCAAGTGGGCTTCATCTCCTTTTCTTCATTTGGGAAGAAAGCTCTTTGCATCTGTCTTGGAAGGCAAATGTTCATAAGCAGAGTGGACTGAAGCAGGCAAATCAGGTCCAAGGCGAGATTAACAGCACTGCTGTCATCAAAAAGCTGAGTCCTGGCTTTCTTGTTTTGACTCACAGCAGAAGATCTGACTTAATTGTATCCAGACTGGATCTGTGCATAGATCTGTAAACCCCAAAAGTTTGGCAGTTCACATCTGGGATTCTCGACACTGGTTTAAAGGCAGGAAAAATTGGAGAGAACAGGTTGGTCAGCAACTAGGGGAAGACAAGAACAAGGAAAATAGGACTAACAAGGGGAATGATGGATAGAAACATTTACCCTTTCATTGCCCAATGTTCTTTTGGTTGTACTTACATATTCTGCATGTGTATGATCTCTCCATTGCTTCTAGGTCCCTAGTGTCTGGGTTTCAGAAGGTGGAGATCCTTCTGAATGCCAGTGGCCACCACACTGACACTGTGGCTGCTATTGTTGTGCCTGAACAGAAGACTGCTTAGGGCACAACAAGTGGTTCATGTGGTCACATATACCATTTACACAGTGTGGGAGATCACACACATAAAAGTTTAGTGCAGAAGTGCACAAGCACAGACTCACACAGCCCTCGGGCCTTTTCTGTTAACAATCAGACCCATAAAGCACATTAAAATAAACCAATTTTTACAGCTCTGCACTGCTGTTCAACCAAGCATTTCAAGAAGCAAGCAAAAGCACCCACTTCTCTGGAAATATGAGACTTCATTCCTATCCAGGAGCACAAATTGTACTCAGGAGGGAGTTATGAAACCCTGTTTAAGTTCAGATTTGTATTCAGCTTTACATACCTTTGATTCACCCTTCTGTAGGAGGTGTTTTGAGTTTTTATCCTTTGATAGCTCTATACTGTTGTGGGCAAACCATTTCCAAACAGTTTTTCCTCAGGGTTATGAGAGCATGAGGCAGAAATAAGCAAGGGGTTTTCCTCCCTTTTTCAAGTGTCAGTAGATACAAGAGGAAAGTATATTCAAGTGCAGAGAGCCTTCTTGCCAACTGCTTCATGACTGCCTGCAAGGTGAGTTAAAAGGGCATGAGAAGATGCTCTCTGTCCACTGCTGATCTTGGGCAAGGCTGAGTTTAGGGTCCATGCAGAAGGATGATGGTACAGAGCGGGTGAGCCCATCCACATCTGATCCATCCTGATCACTCCTGATCACTCAGATGAGGTGGCCAATGTCAGAGAGGCATCCTCTGAGCAAAACAAACCAACCCCTTCTCAATGCAACACGATGTCTAACACCATCTATAACAAAAGGGTCTTGATTCTACTCAGACATCCAAGCCCCAAACAAACGAGCATTTATAATAATCAATTGTAAATGCGTAATTGTGTGTTCTTCTTATTTTCCTTTGAGTTTACTGCAATCCTTTCAAATAACATCACAAATCCTTTTGCATTTGTCAAGCTAAGTGAGCCTCTCATTTTTTCCCAAACCTTGCTTGGCTGTAAGGGCTTTAAATATTGTTTCACTTCACATAAAACAAAGATTTTTTGCTGATAAGCGTGCGTAATGGTTCAAAACTGTTCCAGCGAGCAAATCTGGTTTCTCAAAGGTAAACGATACAAAAAGCTGGCCTTTGATTAAATATTCCAATCGCTACATGCTAATGGTGCATGAAGCTGTGATTTATCAGCCAAAACAATGTGCTGGAAAATGAACATAATTCATTAAGCTTGAACCAAACTCCACTTGAGCTTTCCACTCACAATAATTCTTGGCCGAGAGCAATTGGTGTCACGCAGCAGAGGCCTGTTTGTAGGAGACTTCTCATTTTTTATGCTGCTCTGCTCTCGAGACACGAACTCTGCCACCCGAGCTGTGCTCTGCAGAAAGCAACCACCTGAGCATCCATCAGCAGCATTGGCTTGTAAAAGAGCCGGGGGCCACAGGGGATTCTGTTTCTTGCATACCTGTTTTAGGTGCTGTGAGCTGGTCTCTAAGTGCCCTACAAGGCATAAGGTTCAGGATGAGCAGGGCACATCCTCACCAGAGAGCAATTCCAGGGGCTTGCTTGGCCTCAGCACAACACTGCTGCTCTTCCAACAGCGAGTGAAGATGAGAAAGAGTTGTTTTAAATCATGCTGAGCGCAAGCAGAGAGCTAGGAATTGCTGCTCATCTTTGTGTAGCGAAAGGCGAGCTAGGAAGTTCATCCCACTGCTAGGAAGCTGTGGGAGGATGGACTGGTAGCAGATCCTGTTGCCTTGGCCTCCTGCCTCTACCCTGTGAGAACAGTGCTGGGTGCCAATGAGATATAATCACATGTCAGGCTGCAACATGCTTATTTTTAGGCATGCTGATGTGAGCTGGGGACACTGGGGCTGATCAGAAGTGGTTTCATGCTCTTTGCTACCTCCGAAGAAGGGTGTTTGACAGTGCTGAAGCGCAGGGCTGGAGATGGTGTGCTTGCTGCTAGCAACACGTGTTGCATTGTTTTGATAACATTCTGGGGCTGGTTATCGTGTAATAACAAGGAGTTGGGTCTGTTTATTAAAAAAAGATGTCTGTTTTGTTACTGTCTTTGCTATAAAAGCAGTTGGAGAAAGGAGATGCCAAATTCATTGTTGGTGTAGCTGCAAAAGTGGTTCATCGCTACAGAGGTTTGTACCATTAGATTCAACTCCTAATGTAGATCAGGGTCAGGAAGCAGTTTAGTCTGTTCCCCATAGTCTCAAAACCTCAAAACCACCGTGATTAACTTCCTTCTCACCCACTTTGCACATCCAGCCGAACACCGAAGACGTAAACCAGAAGAATTTCCTGCCCCTTCACATCACTTCATTTCTGTGTTCGCACACACGGAAGAGAAATAACAAAGTGATTTTGACCAAAACCAACAACTTCAAGCTTTAGAAGGAGACAACAGGAGAGGGAGGAGGGTATTTTTGGCTGGAGAGGTATACACAGGCACGTGGAATTCACACCCTGACTGATACATGGTCATGGGGCTTGAGCAGCAGTGGCAGTGCCAGGACTCATCTGCTGCACTGCTGCCTGAAGCAACTGCCCCACATGACAGCATGGTTGTCATCACTCCTAGTAAAGCCAGAAATCCAGATAAGATGGGAAAGGGGGTAAGGGTGCCAAGCACTGTTCATAGTATATATGTGATAACATCGACCAGTGGGATTGCCGTACTTTCTGCCCATGTTGCTACACCATGGGGTATCTTAACCATGCTGGGCACCCACCGGTGACTGCTGCGTGCAGTCGCTCTCCATGGCCCAGTCAGGACTGGGCCAAGAAATGTGGGCATCACATCTAAATCATAGAATCATAGGATAGTTTGGGTTGGAAAGGACCTTCAAAGGTCATCTAGTCTACTCCCTTGCAATGAGCAGGGACACCTTCAACTAGATCAGATTGCCCAGAACCACATCCAGCCTGGCCTTGAATGTCTCCAAGGATGGCGCATCCACCACCTCCCTGGGCAATCTGTGCCAGTGTCTCACCACCCTCATTGTAAAGAATTTCTTCCTCACATCCAGCCTGAATCTATCACAACAGGCTGCTCTAGAAACTCTGAGCTAGGTAGAGGGGCCTTTTTGTCCAAGCTCAATGGTTTATGTCAGGGATGATGGATAGCTCCGCTTGTAGAAGTAGGTTACACCTGCGGTTAGCTGGCAGCGTGCGCACGGCTGTGCTGGGAAGCTGACGTGCTACTGCTGCATTAGCAATGTGATTGACTAATTTGCTTCTCCTTTGATCTAACAGAAAGCACTTGGCAATTTTGGAAGAGAGAAGGGAAAGCCCTTCTCACCTCAGTTGCGTTGTGTAAGGGGAATGCAGAGGGCTGTGCTGGCAATGTGCTTCTGAAGGGAGGCAAAGAGACCCGAGAATGGGACTGAGTCCAGCTTGGGCAGGGATCAGCATTTGGCCTGTGCAACAGAGTGCTAATCCAGAGAGTGGGATGGATGAGCTCTTTGTTGCCATTTGATTCTGGGAAGTGAAAGGATGTCGGGGGCGCTGGAGGCACACTGGCAAATCATTGTGTGACTTCAGAGTTCATTGCATGTGATTTGAGAAGCACATGGTGGGCAGTGAGTTGTCTTCACTGAAAGCTAAAGGTGTGATGGATGTCCTGGTAGCTCTGCTGTGTGGACTTAGCATCCCTCCTATCTCTGTGTTCCCTCTGCTGCTGTTCCTTTTGGAGGCTCAAATTAGATGCCAGGGTTAAGAGCTGTGATCATAAGATACAGCCACTGGTTTTAGGGATAACAACTTTATAAGTGGCAAGGACTCCAGTCATTGAGCCAGAGAAAGGAAGGAATGTAAGTCAAATGATAACGAAACATCTCTGAGTATTTCCATGGTCTGCCACAGACTGTCCATATGACCTTTGGGAATTCCTGCATCATCTTGGCCCACCTTTAGCAGTCTGAGTGCAGCCCCAAGGAAGTGCAAACACTTCCTTTCATCCACTCTTTATTTAAATTATCAGCTCTTCTAAGCAGGTATTGTTTTCTGCCTGGGCTTGTGGACTACCTGCCAATAGGTACAACGCTATAGTGGGTTGTGAGCAGGGGGCCCCCATCTAACCAAGATACTTAGGTGCCAAATTCCTGTTCAGTAAGAGCTCCTGCTTACTTTGGAGATCTGGGCTTAGAGCACAGCAGACCACAAATAATCCTCCTGGCACACTTCAGACCTTTGCAGAAGAATAAAATAGTTCTTAAAGGCCATGTGCCTGCGTGGCAAACCCTTCAGACACAGTTTGATTTATTGGGGGACACAAATTGTAACCGTGAGCTTCCTTCTCAATATTCATTCGTTACTTTTTCCATTGTAGTTTACATTTTCTGTTGCTAAAACTAACAAAATGTTCATGTTAACAGAAAGTCTTTTCCCTGCTGGGCCCCAAATTAAACATTCCTGGGGAGTTAGGTGGCAGTTTCTTTATTCTGTGTTGCGAATTAACATGTTTGCATAACTTAATGGTCAGTGCATCAGACAGGAGTTCCAGAAGAGATCAATCTTCAGCACTGTGTTTGACTTCGTGGGCCAAGTGTCCTCCTCTCTGTACGGCATCACCGTGTAGGCTGCTGAAATAGCCTTCTGGTATGGGGCTATCCATCACTGGCTTTGTGTCTGGTTTCTGTGAGGAAACCACAGAGAATGAAAATACGTCAAATAGCCTACTGAAAGCAGACTCACCACTTCTCAAAGCAGAGAGCAAGCAGTAGCACATCCCATGGAGAGAACCAGCTCTGGCTTATGAGGAAGAGTCCTGAATTCAGTGGACACACCTTGAAAAAACATCTTTACCTCCAGCTTCAGCTCTCTTAGTGCTGTGAAACCCCATTTGAGGGATCTGGGGAAACTCCAGGGCCTCTGTTGTCTCAGCTGCAGCGTATAAGCTGCTTTGGAGGAGGAAACCACCCATGAGCACATTATTTCCTGTCCTGTGCTCTGCAGAATTTTCTTCTTTTAAGAAAACAACTCAGGATTCTTCCCAAATGCACTTTTTTGGTGTGTGCTCAGAGTGTTTCCCTTGCCAAGTTGAGGGCCTAATGAAGATGAAGGGAAGAAACTCCCCTGGACTTTCACAAGACAAAGATCTAAAGGATGGTGTATACTTGAAAGAAGAGGAGGGGAGGTTACCGTGCTTGTAGAAATTACATTAAATAGGAAGTAACATCACCAATATTTCTAATATCTGGGGTACTGCCACCAAGCTTACAAGATGCTGATTGTAATTGCTGCATACCTTGTTCTTATTACTCATTTGTGTTAATGAATTGCTGAGGCAATTATGGGCCAAGATCATAATGGCTTAGCTGCCATTCAAGCTAAAATAAGCCCTGCCAAGGGAAGTGCACGGTCTCCGAGGAAGGTTCCCAGCCTTATTGCCCGTGAGCGCTGTCTTATCTTTCTTGGTGTTTCACTAAAGTCACCATGAGGATAGGACAACGTCATAGCTAACACTTGCAGGGAAGGTTTGGGTTAGTAATATGAGTGCTCTTGGGATCCTAAGCATGTATTCCCACTGATGGAGCCCACCTTTGTGTTACCACCTAGATCCACCCAAAAATTTAGGATGTTCAAGGAAGCTCTGAATGCTCCATCCCTGGCAGTGTTCAAGGCCAGGTTGGACAGAGCCTCGGGTGACATGCTTTAGTGTGAGGTGTCCCTGCCCATGGCAGGGGGTTGGAACTGGACGGTCTTAAGGTCCTTTCCAACCCAAACTGTTCTATGATTCTGTGTATTT
>JANHGB010046454.1:0-17488 GCA_026283785.1 Coracopsis vasa | reverse complement strand
GTCTTAACTCCTCCCACCCATCTCTGAGACAACAGACTGGTGGAATTCCATCTCAGCTTCTCATACCAGTCAGATCCAGTCTCTCACAGGCATGGGGAGGGTAGCACAGTTTCTTAATATTTTGACATAGTGCAAGATACTTGTTCTAATTGGCAGTGGGTGGACCAGACAGCCCAGACTCGGTAGATCCAGTTGAACCATTACCAACTATGACTGATCAAACAACACTTGTCCCCAATGAAGAGGAAGCTTTTGCTCTGGAGCCTATTGACATAACTGGTGAGTAAGCAATTTGTGGGTGTTCTGCTTGGGTCATCAGAGACCACCTTAGTTTAATGGAGTGGAAATGAATGTCTAGCACTGCTGCTGACTCTAGTTCTCAGTTGAAAGAGAAAACAGAGACCAAGTGCTGTATTTCTTTTATTCTAACTGCAGCCTTCAAGCGCCTTCCACATAGGTAGCTTACACTGATGGTCTAAGCTGATCCTAGTTTGTAGTTTCTGCAGTCAGTATGTGCAGCAGCATGATACTGTAGCTTTTGACAAACATGCTGCTTAAAATACAGTGCTTTGGAATAGAACTTACCATGTCTTTAATTCTAATGCAGTATCTGTAGGGCAGCACAATTATTTTTGATGGCCAGGACTGACTGTTTACACCAAGAATGAGAGCTCTTCTGGTGACTGATAGCTTTAATGAATTGATGATTTCAGGAGATGCATCTGTATTTGATGTCCTTCTAAATAGTGAAATTCCTTGTCTTTTTCTCTAATGCAAGACACTCTTATTTTAACTGGTACTGTATTTGGCTCATTAGAAACAGATCCCTGCTTTATTAAAAAAAATTATAAAAGATTTGGAAAAAATGTAGTTTGTCCTGTGTTTTCAGACTGAACTCCAGGCCAGATTTACTGCTTGGCCAATTAAAAAGCCCTAGCGCTGCCCTCTGGTGGCAAGCTAGCAACAGAGGTCCTAGCTGATCAGCTGGGACCAGCAAAGACAGCGTTTGCCAGAGCTTCAGGGTCTGCTGCAGAGTGCCAGGCTGTAAGCAATTTGCAGTAAAGTCATTCTAGAGCAGGATGAGAGGTACAGGTAAGATAACCACCCACATTAACACTACCAAAACTCAGATAGGGCTTAGGGGAAAAATTTGGTGGCATTTTGACTCTTTGGTCAGAGGGGCCTTACATCTCAAGGGTTTGCTCCTGAAGAACACCAGCCTGACAAGCAAACCATAAGGGAGGGAGGCAGATGAGGACATTGAGGCTTAGGTAGATTTAGAAGAACAACATGTACACATGGAAGGATTTGTAGGTTCTGGTACAGCATTCATAGTGTTTGACCCTTAATAGGGCTTGTAGCTTTTCATTCCTTCTCCCAAAGCTAACATTGCCTTAGATTCTTGAGGCAGCATTATACATGGGCAGATAACACCTATAGAGAACCTGCAGTATTATGGCACAGTGTGGTGTCTGTTTGAGCTAACCTTTATTACTCGCTAAAAATCTCAACAGTCAAGGAAACCAAAGCAAAGAGGAAGAGAAAGCTGATTGTGGACAGTGTGAAAGAACTGGATAGCAAGACTATTCGAGCCCAGTTAAGTGACTACTCTGACATTGTTACTACGTTGGACTTGGCACCTCCTACTAAGAAGCTGATGATGTGGAAAGAAACTGGTGGTGTTGAAAAGCTTTTCTCTCTGCCTGCACAGCCTTTGTGGAATAACAGGCTACTGAAGGTAATGGCTTTGTGCAGGTCCATTTCTAAATGGAGTATATTCAGAATTGTGCCTCATATATAGTAAACATCAGCGTATGAATAGCGATGTGATAGCAGTATTTATAATTAAAGTGATTAAAACAACTAAGGTAACACTAGTGCTTAAAATAGTTAATCAGTTACAGAAATAAATTACCTTTTTTGTTAAATGTTACTACAGTTGGAAAGGAGCATAAAGAATGGGGAAGGAAATGGTCCATAATAGCTTGTTCTGAAATGAAATTAAATGAAATGAAGGACACTGAGAACTACAGTAGTGATTAACATCACCTTTCCCCTGTAGCTCTTTACTCGTTGTCTTACACCCCTGGTACCAGAAGACCTAAGAAAGAGGAGGAAAGGTGGAGAAGCTGACAACCTTGATGAGTTCCTTAAAGACTTTGAAAACCCAGAGGTTCCCAGAGAGGAACAGCAACAACAGCAACAGCAGCAACGAGATGTCATTGGTTTGTGTCTTGTCAAAGATGCTCTGATTTCTGTCAGAGCTTATTTTGACTCTTCTGTTTGTGCTTTATATTAGGTCAGCAAAGATTATGAATGAAGCAAAGAGCTTTGTAATGATTGTTTAACTCGATACACAGCCTGTGACTTAGAATAGCCTTTTTGCCTAGAAGCAGAAGACAATTAGAGTTTGATCCAGTAGGTTAAATGGATGTTGGATTGGGTTATATGCACATCTGTACCAGTTCCGTTCAAGCTGGTGCCAAAGCTATGCAGGCTGTTAAAAGAGTGCTCAATTCTAAATTAATAGCAGGTTGGACTTAGCAATGTAATTTGAAGCTCTGCCAAAGTATCTAAAACTGGGTTTGATCTGTAACATAGATGAACCTATTCTGGAAGAACCAAGTCGTTTGCAAGAATCAATGATGGAAGGCAGCCGAACCAACCTGGATGACTCTGTTATGCCACCCCCACCACCTCAGACAGGTGTTAAGCGCAAACTACAGCAAGTAGAACCAGAGCCAGTGTTACCTGTGAGTAAGATTTTTTGATTTTATTTTCAATGTAAGAATGAAAAGTGATACAGGTTTGGGGCACTAGTTTTCTGTGATGGTGTGAATATGCTGGAGTAGTATCAGAATCTGTGTCCCTGGGTAGTCTTTGTGGCGTTTTACTTAAATGCTTCAGTAAGATGTGCACTTAAAATGCAGGTAGGATAAAGAAATGGCGCTGTCTCCTCCAAAAAATAGCCTCTAAGGAGAAAGGTGTATGGCTTACAAAGCTATCAAGTTCTGTTTGGCAAGTGTGTATGAGCAGCTTTCACTGATGAAGAAAGAATTGTGTTAGCTGTACAACTTCCTTTTAAAGATACTACAATTAAGGTTTGAAGGAAAACTTAAATTTTTAGGAAAGATTTCCTAGTTGAGTTATGAGTAGGCTTGGAAACTAGCTCATATCTTCCTCTTCTGTAAAAGCTATGATACAGTGTGAAAGGTAACCATGTTTGTGAAGGTGGGGAGAAATGAGCAAAACAAAAGGTGTATTCCTTTTCTGAATGCTTACTTGGTGAGAACAGTCCTAGTTTATGCTGTCTTGTGTGTATTTTTTAACTTCACTTTTCACAAGTTTCTTGGCTAACAGGTCATTTGCTGTAGAATGAGACTGGATAGTACATTATCTTACTAAAAAGGGTGGCAGCTGCTGCTCCTCTTGGCCATGTCATTGGATGAAATTGACATTGACTGTACTTTGTGGTAAAGTCGATGTCATTGGTGTGTGTTGGGAATTCTTTGAGCTTGCCAACCGGATCAGGCCTCTAGCAATAGCAGTATACTCTACATGTAGCAGTATCTGCTCTGTGTCTCTAAAACGTTACTTTGAGGTATTTTAGGGTAGAAAGAGTGTAAAACAGTTTCCAGGTGTTATGGTAACTTTACTGGCAAACACTTAACTAAGTATACATTCAGGGGGAGAATAATTTTATTAAAACTGAATACATAAATCCTTTTAAAATGCTTTTCTGGATTTTCTTGATTTAAATATCTTCTGAGGAATGATACCTGAGCACCAAAGTCACTCATACATTTTGGGAAACTTAATGAAGTACCTACATCTTAATTCCTTCATGCTTGTCTTGCAAAGAACATAATTTTGATAGTTTGAAGATACCTTGTTCCAGTGAGTTAAAATGTGTTTGTGTAGCACTGCATCTGGTTACGTGGGATTTCAAAGTTGCACGAGCTGATCCAGGAAATGAGATCAGTAGTTTGGGTGGTGGACTAAGTGAAGTTTATTGGAAAGCCTTTTTCCTTATAGTGGTGTCATAATATCTGGTTTGAATAGAATGTAAAAGATTAAAAATACATCTATGGACAGCAAAACAAATTGCTTTTTGTGTTTCAAAACTGAAAAATTCAGACAAATGGCTCAGATTTAGAGATTTGGATTTTGTGAAGGTGGTTTATAGCATCAGCATTCTATTGTAAAAGCACTGATAAATGATGCTACTAGTTTAACTGTATTGTGTACTCTTAAAGCATCCACCATCACAACAGCTGGAAATGCCACCTGTAGAAATGCCTCCAGAGGAGCCCCAAAACATCTGCCAGCTAATACCAGAGCTAGAACTTCTGCCAGAAAAAGAGAAGGAGAAGGAAAAGGAGAAAGAGGAGGAGGAAGAAGAGGAGGTGAGAAATCTTATCTGGAAAGGGTTTGTGTGTTCCTCAGCACTGTTTGACTTTGGAATCATTAACTGGCATAAGAAATAAATCTTTAGTCCTTACTTGGGAAACTAAATCTACATTTCCAAAGGTTCTAAATGTGGATTTAAAAATTAATCTATGACCATTTTGTATTATTTACATTATTCTGTTTTATAAATTGCATATACATTCTGCTTTGAATTAGAGGGTTCTCCTGTTCTCACGTATGGTTAGATTAAACCACTGCATATATTTATGATGCCTTATATGAGAAGTTTTGACCTTAATTTTATGGTTCAATTTCAAATAATTTATGCCAGTTCATAAACGTAGATTTTTGTAAGAAAACCGTTGATGATCTAAAATGTGATAACTGAAGCTGTTTCTTAGCTACAATATTTAATATTCTATGGATATCAAGCCAAACTTCATTGATTGCTTTCATTTTACACTCAAAATACATAATATCAAACTAGTTTGTTGAACTGTTTTATTGTTAGAGAAGGAATGTATCTGGACATGTGAAGTTACCCTCTGTAAGAAGTCATATATACAAAGAAATGTGAATTACTTCAGTCAAGATGATTTTCTTAACAGTGTAAATAGCTGTTAGAGCATTTTCAGTTGGAAGGGATCTACAACAATCATCTAGTCCAACTGCCTCACACTTCAGGATGTTGCTTTTTAAATATATAACACATCTTCTGTAAACACGTACTGTTTTGTGTAGGTGAGTGTTTCATAGGACATGGGGAGCTGAGTCATTACAGCTGCTGGTCTTTGCAGCTTTTAGCAATAACCTGTTTTCAGTAGTTCTGGTTCCAAAGTGAAATGTGAGCATACCTGTGTTTATTAATGTTTGCAGTGTAAAAAGCACCATTAATACTATGTTCAGTGCTAGCAATCCTAGATTGGAAGCAAGGGTCTCTTCTCATTCAGCTGTCATGACTGAACTTCTGTGTTTTACTAATTCTCAGCATAACACTTTGAGGTATAATCATCACGGTAGGCAACCTTGCTACGGTACCTCAGCTTAGACCTGTGTCTTCCTCCGTCCCACTTCCTGCCTCTCCTGGACGTATCCTGCGACTCCAGTTGTCAAACCTTCTGGCTTGATGAAAAGAAAAAGCTGCAGTGATACCTAGATATCCTCTTTCATTTCATAACTCAGTGGATGAAAGATTGTTTTGTAAATGCATGAATTTTGGCTACTTGCAGGAGGAAGATGGCACAGGGGGTGATCAGGATCAAGAAGAAAGGAGATGGAACAAGAGGACTCAACAAATGCTTCATGGACTTCAGGTACACATGATCATTTGTTTCTCTTAAAGTAGCCTTTGATGCTTCTTACCAAAGTTGGAAGGTTAAGAAAGAGCTTTCTTTGCAGTAGATGTTACAGACTTAAAATACCAGTTCTATTTTTTTTTTTGGAGGGGGTAGGGAAATGCTTGTAATTGATTAAATCATAATATAATTGTCATTCTTTTTCCAAAGAACATTTGAAGTTCAGTTTTTTTCCTTAAGTGTTTTTCAACCTTTATGTCCACATTTGGTGTGCAAGAAAGCGGAAATTCAGATTTTAAAATAATTGGGTTTTATTGTGTTTTTAATGAAACCTTAGCACCTCTGACTTAGTGCTGTGTTATCTTGAGCAAACCCTAGCAAGGTCTAGGGATAAAACCCTGTTACAGAATGTTTAGTCTTAGCTAGGCTAGTTTGAAAACTTCAATGCTATGATAAGCTGAATCTATAACAACTATGCGAATCTGACCGTGGGTAAGGTGCAGGGTTACTTTTCGGCATGTGGCTTTGGTCTGTACAGACAGATAATCTTTGTAGGATGGATTCTTGCTTGCTTTTTTTCTGATAACTGAACACCCCATGCATACACTTAAGTGCAAACTGCTGTCCATTTGCATTTAGGTCTCTGTGTGTGTACTTCATATATTCTTGGACTACCTTTGCCTTTCAGTCTAGTTTGTGGTTCCTACCCCTTTGTTCACTTAGACGTTTTGGCATGGCAGCTCCTGAGATTCCACTGTCACTGAACTGTTTCAGTTCTGTCTCAAAGCTAGTTTTGTTTTCCATCTTTGCTTTTTGGTGACATTGATAGGCTCTATATGAGAGATATCTATATGATAGGCTCTGTATGAGCCTATCAATGAGATAAAAGCTCATTGTCATTATTGTGTCTCTGAACTTCCAGTATAGTGAACTGGGGGCAGGGATGCTGCAGAGCTTTCAGTAAGATGAGATTAAGTAGTATTTTATATTCTATTAAGCTTCTCAAAAGTGTGATAAAATCAAGCAGAAGCTTTACAGTTCTGGAAAATGTTACTAGAGTTGTATTGCAAGAATTACTCCTTACTTCACAAAACAATAAAATTTTAATTTCAAACTCCTAAATAGCCCTTACGACACCTAAGTAAAACTAAATTTAAGTGCCTTTACATTGTAAACTCATGTGATTTAAGTTCTTTTGCACACCTGCAAGAATTCTGCTAGTAAGATTGTTTTAAACTGTGATTGTGGCTTAACCCTGGTAGTGAGCTTAGCCCCACATAGCCATTTGCTCACTGCTTCCTGTTGGGATGAGGGAGAGAATCACAGGAGTAAAAGCAAGAAAACATGGGTTGAGATAAAGGTGATTTAATAGGTAAAGCATCTGCAAGCAAGGCAGAACAAGGAATTCATTCATTGCTTCCCAACAGCAGGCAGACATCTAGCCATTTCCAAGAAAGTAGGGCTTCACTGCATGTAATGGTTACTTAGGAAGACAAATGCTGTAACCCCAAATGCGTGCACACATCCCTTTTCTTTTCCCCTGGCTATTACTGCAGAGCATGACTTCGTGTAGTATGGAATATCCCTTTGGTCAGCTGGGGGCACCATGAGCTGCTGTGTGGAAAATTAACTCTGTCCCAGCCCAAACCAGTACAACTGTTGCCTAAAAGCAGTTTTTCAAGTGTGCAGATGTTCAGTTGGTAATGTTGTGTAATGTTTTCCTCACTGAATGTTTCATCACAGTTTCTGAAAAGAGCTTTAGAATTCTCTTTGGACCATGTGTAGCTTTTTTCTTCTCTTCTTTCAATTCTTTCTTCGATGTGCCCAAAAGAGCATTGCACTGGATGGCTGAAACATTAAGTCTGTAATGAGATTTGAAGTTAAAATCTGTTTAATATAAAGTAATTTGGTTTGGCCAGCCAAATATCTTTTCATCTAGTAGATATTCCAGAGCAGACGGTTCTGTTTTGAATTGAAGACGTCAGTTGTTGTTCTCGCCAGCAAACAGATGTATTTTCCTGAATATTTTAATATGCTGGCCAAGACTTTGAAAAAAGTGTAAGTGACTTTGGGTAATTCAGCTTCAGACAAATGGGCGAACTTTAGAAATAAACAGGCTTTCACCTTGGGAAAATGAGGCATTTTAAAGAGCCTGAGCTCTGGAAATTTTGTTTCAAACAACAGGTCGTTATTATTATTTGTTTTGGAGGTTTTTTTATTTCAGAAATAAAACAGGATATATTTTTTTCACCCCCCTGCTCAAAAGTCTATGTCGTGTAGTCAGAAAGGACTGGCTTAGCTCTTGGTGCAGAAGAAAAGCTAGTGCCATACTGCAGTTTTTCTGGTATAAGTTCAAGACTGGTTTTTATTGGCACATCCCTGTGAAGCCACCTTGGTTTCATTTAGATAAGATCCATATAGAAATTTCTATGTACGTGTTGTGATGTCCCCATCCAGTATCACGTCCTTCCCAGAGTCCTGGGGGTGACAACCAGAATCTTGCCAACAGACATTCTTGTTTATATGTAGTCCTTTATTTAATTTGTGGTATTGATGTTTGTGTTTTTCAGAGAGCTCTTGCGAAGACTGGAGCAGAATCCATCAGTTTGCTCGAGCTGTGCAGAAATACAAATAGAAAACAAGCAGCTGCCAAATTCTACAGTTTCCTGGTACTTAAAAAGCAGCAAGCTATCGAGCTGACACAGGAGGAGCCTTACAGCGACATCATTGCAACACCTGGTCCCAGATTTCATATCATTTGAATGGTTAGATACAGCAGAGCTAGTGTTTCCTTTCACTAGTGCGTACGTGTATTGCCCCATCTGTAGGGCCCACAAGACCATTGCAGCGAATTTAGATTTCATTGTCTGTATAAAGTCCTTGGTTTTTCTTTTTGGGTTATTTTGGTTTTTTGTATTTTAAATCTACCACTGAAATTTTTAGTGAAACTGCTGGAGTGGGTGGCTTGAGTTCCAACTGCAGAAACCAGACGGCTCAAGGACCCAGATGAAGATTGTTTAACAGCTCGGAGCAGATGTGTGCAATATTGGTGCATGTAATGTTGAGTATCAATGAAAATGTCTTACAATAATTTGACTAGCTGATTCATTAGTGATATTTTTAACCTATACAAGTAAACCAGAATGGCCAACCTCTTGTCTGATTAAAAACTTTGCCAAACTTGTCTAAAATGTTCGGTCTGCTTCTCATAGTAGTGGGTTTTTCCCCCCTTCTAGATCTTTGTGCATACCGTGGGTCTCTCAAAGCTGCCAATATGAAAGGTAGTGCCTGATCCGTCAGCTTGCGTTCTCACTGCATTTTTGCAGTCAGATTTTTTGTAGCCGTTGATGCTAAAGGGAAACAGGTGTCTGTGGAAAGCACTTCCTCTATGTGATCCTGTTGCATACACGGAAGGACAGAACACGTGGTAAGCATTTTAGACGAAACATTCCCTTTCACTTGTCACCTCATGATGGTCCACTACTGATAATGGCTGATAACTGTTAATAAGCATCAAGTGAAAACTCTATAGTAATTTCATTTAAACCTTGAAGATCTCAAAATGCTTTAGGTTTGTTAGAGCTGTATATAAACTCCAGACTTTTTAAAACGGACTTCTAGATTGTAAATTACCTGATTTTTTTTTAAGCAGGCGTATGAAGACATGATTAAGAGAAGTTGAACAGTTTGCCTTTGTAGAAAGGCTAAACTCAGATGCTGCCTGTAATGAAAGGGCAACAAACTTGAATATACAGTACAAACAGGCACAGTTCCACTTAATTGTGTAGGGTATTAATGGCTCTTTGGATATATTTATGGTTTTAGTATCAGTTCTTCCAATAATGCACACTCCTGTGTTCAAAACATTTTATCAGTTTGGCAAAAGAAGTCCCACTTGATTTTGCTTGCAGAGAATGAAGCTTTACTGCTAGACCAGGTAGCACCAGAAATGATGTGAATATATTGATTATGGAAACCTGTCTTAACTTTTCTTAGGGCAAAATTATTCACACTGAAGGTTCTGGTTTTAATGTTGGCACTTTTGTGAAATAATTTTGGGACTCTTGGAAATTCAGTGTATACTCAACTGTAAAATTATGTGAATGTTTAAAAAAAAAGCTGAGACTACATGATGACCATGTTTTAATAATCCTTGAAAAAGTTAATTGTATAAAGTTACTGCAGCTTTATTTTCAACATGATGTGCCTGTAAAACCATGGTTTTCCCCTTTGTAAAAAGAGACATTGTAGATAACTTGAATGTTTAATTATAGAAAAGGTCATTAGTTTCTTGTTACACATTTTTAGTCTGGTTTTGTTGCTTTTCAAGGTTAATATTCTTGGAAATAGTTGATGCTGTTATGTATAACTTTTCTAATAAAAGTTGTGTTATAAGCTGTTAGGCATTAGCTTTGTATCTTGTTTGAACACCTTTCGCTTGTGCCGTAGGGACCTGGCATTTCAGGTTGCTTGTTTTGGGACTGGAAGTGTAATGGTTTAGCTCTTTTGAGAGATTTAGAGCTTGAGTATGTAAATAGATTTCTTGCCATTAGGAAGGAAGAGTTATTTTACTGGACATACTGAGGTTTTGTTCAGGTGTTCTATGCTAGGAATGTCTGTGTGGAAAATTAGGGGAGACTGTGTATGGAATGCGATTCATCTCCATGCCAGTCCCTTCTGAGTGTCAGAATGTACCCAAGCTGGAGTTGTTGTAGCTCGGCTGTTCCCTTGGTGCTCAAGTTGCTGCTGCATGTGAGTATATCAGTGCTGATGAAGCTTTGTGCTCCTGGATCATCCAGACACCTGGATCCAGGCCTGCAGAAGCAGTGCATCTCCCACAGAGTTAGAGTCCCTCACTCAGGTTACCTGCAGAGCTTGGAGCTCCAGGCAGTGAATTCTGTTGGACATGGGCTGCCTCTGGCAGCAGGATCCAATAAGCTGGCTTAATCCAGGCTCAATGCACCAAGCCCCGAACTGCTTTTGTGCCACTTGTGGTAGGAGTTGGGCTGATTTTGTTTGTGCTCTAAGTCTTGCAGGGTACAGGCTAGCCTGAGTGTGTGTATGCATGCATGCAGCTTGCCTGCACTGAAAAATGACTTGGTTTTATTCCTTTGGTTAAGGCTCTATAAGGGAGATAAATATGGAAGTTTGGGTAACTAGGACCAGAATGAAAGGAAGCTTTTCTGCCTTTTTTGCATCAATAATCTGGGACACTTTTATGATCAGTTTTGCTCTTTGCTACACTGTTGTGATCAGCATTCAGGGCAAGTTGATTTTGCAGAGGTGTACATGCCTGATGGCACTAAATATAATCTGAGGCAATGAGTGCAAGCTCTGCTTCATAACGTACAAGGTTTATTACTAGGTTTGAGCATGACCTGTAAGTAGTACTGACAGACATGCATTTCTTGGAAAGCAGGCTTCACAGTAATACACTGATCAGCTGTTGAATAGGGTCTAAGGCATAGTGAGGGATAAAGGATATTTTCTCTGTATTTCTACTCTATCTACAGGAATCATATTTCCCTGCTCTGTTACTGTGCAGACAGATGATGAGATGCAGGAAGGCTACCTGTTGCACAGCATTTACTCTATTTTCCCTATGACTGCTGGAGTACTTAAAGCACAGCATCTGCATCTTATTACAGTTCCTCTTCAAATAAATGTCTAAAGGGTTTTAAAGGAATTAACCATAAGCATTCAGTTAGTCTTCACTAGATAAGAAGCCATTTTCTTAGCAGTGCAGTAACACCATCTACTTTCAGAAACCAATCTTCTTGTAAGGGATTTAGATCGATAACATTACCATAAAATGTATTTATCCCTTCCTTGCTGCTTTACCATCCAGGCTGAAATGTCTCCAGCCTGCACCAGCAAGGGGAAGGAACTGCTGTGAACACACCTTGGTGCTCCATCATCCCCACTGCCAGCAGGTTTGTTCTGTCTGCAGAGTTTGAGTCCTTCCATCAGTGACTATGAGGCATGCCCTCATTCCAAATCGCTCCTTTCTGGTGGGTGAAAAGGAAAACAGTTAATGGAAATATTCCTGTGAGGAGATTAAGTTGTTGAATGAATTGCTGCCCTGCATGTCTGACCACCTTGGAAGGCATCCTGCTCCAGCTCTCCCTGGAGAGAGCTCTGTTCTCAGTCCAGGGCGGAAGGGAGGAAGTCAGGCAGGTAATGCTATCTACAGCTGGAGGTTAAATAGCTCTGCTTTTGTTTGTGCTCAGGGAAGGGCAGGACTAGAGAACTCTGGCATCCAGGAGACAGTATACAAGGCAGGTTCTAACAACTAACAGCATTGGCTGAAAGTGCTGCTGGGACTCACAATTCAGGATTTTAAACCAGCCTGGTTAGTGACCCAATTGGCAGCTTCATGTGCAGCTTTACTTCAGGGACTTCACTGGAGGGTCAGGTACATGGTGTTACAGATGCTGAGCTATGCCCATCTTTTCTAGACGCTAGATTGCCTTTTCTGCTTTGGTCTTCCCAGGTGGTCCTACACCTGCAAATAGAGGAAGTCAAGCTTCAAAGGGTTGCTGTCCACTCCCTGTTGTCACCCCACTGCACAACTGTGTGTGTGGTGGTATGTAACGTTACTTGGGGCAGGGAGAGTGAGGTTCTGGTAAGTTTTTCTGTTTGCAGAGCTGTCAATTGTCCAGGGCTCGTGGAACATACTTCCTCAAGTGCTCATCATGTTCCTGCTTGTGCTTTTTCACAGATTCTTCTGTCATACCCTTGAGGTGGCTGAGCTGTATATTGTGAACTGAGAGATGAATGCAGAGCAAAGCTAAAGGAGCAGGAAATAGACTGTCCCAACACACAAGGCAGGAAGGACAATTCTCTCTGCATTTCTTGCTAACCTCTAAACATCTGATAAAGCCACCAGAGAGACAAGAACCGGAGGTAGGAAAAGGGAAGGTTTTCCCTCGTTGTTCTCACAGGAGCTGTGAGAATAACATTGGTTTAGCATTTGTTTTAGTTCAAAACATTTTCATGCAGGACCTGAAAACTCACATAGGAGAAAATATTCATATTAGCCAAACACTAATGTTAATGTTGTGTTAGAAGTAGATTAAAGTGCCAAAAACTTTCTGGGAGAACACACCCTCCAATTTCACTTGGCCCCAGCTATTCCCCAGCAGCCAGGAAGGATACAAGAAGTAGTCTGGCTGTCCCGAGCCAGGTCTCTACATGCTCTCCCCTCCTCAGCCCCTCTGCTTTTCTTGTTTGCCCAACTTTTGTTTTCAATAAAAGCATTAAACATAATAACATAGCCTGGAACTAACACTAAATAATTGAGGACTGTGTGGTTGACCTTTAATCATGGATGTTTATAAATGCTTGACATTGATCAAGAGTACATGTGATGAGAAACACAGATTTGCTGATGAACTCAGCATCCTTCTAGAGCAGATGGCGTTTTAGAGCCAATAGCGTTCCCTGTGCAAGGACTCCTCTCCAAATTAAACTGTTCTGCTACTTCCTTGGAATATTTTCCCATTCCCCGCCTTGCAGTGCCCAGGTAATGCTGGCAATTATTTGTACCATTTAGTTATCTAGGTTTGGGGATGGTAGGAATTGATTCAGGGTAAAACCCACCAAAGGAAGCATGGTTCTTTCCTCCAGCTGGATCAATTCCCACACCCTGCGCGCTGGGCAGGCACACAGAAACGTGTGCCAGCAGAGCACAAGAAGCACCAGGCAGGAGAACTGAGGAGGGGAGTGGTGAGGATTGCTTTGTCGGGTGGCTCTGCCAACTTTGCATGTGTGTTAAATCAGTCAAAGAAAGTGATTCACAATAATGCTCTTTGAATTCAGGAGTCCCAGTGCTGGCTGCACCCGGTGGATTGGCATGTTCATCATCAGCTTGCGCAGCAGTGTTCATAGTCTGCTTTTCCAAGGCAGAAATTGAATGTTCTCCCTCAAATGGGGTATTTCTGTGACAGAGCCCAAATCCAGCCTCTGCCAGAGGATGTGTCTGCACTGACTTTCTGTGCCTCTTGTGAAAGTTAATATAGCCAGTCCTCTCCGTACTTGAGAGTAAGCCAGAATGAGAGGCAACGTGCGCTTCACAGGCAGCCTGTACCACACATCACAGTGGATTGTAGCTCTGACACGGAGGATCGGAATATCATAAACGGTTCCACTGCTGAGCAGTTCTGCAGAGAAGTTCAGCTACATTTGGTTTTGTACAAATTAAGCTGCTTCTCATGTTCCTTGACTACGGGACTAATCTCCAAAACAAAAGAAATGCTGATGTTTAAGGAATAAAAACCCACAGTCGGTGTTGTGAGAAAAAATAGAAGGAGAAGCAGCTTAGCATTTGGATTAAAAAGCCACATTTGATGTTTAACTCAGGAATGTTTCTCTGATTAGACAAATAACTGATGAGCGACCCTGCAAACAAATGACATGTTCCATTTTGCATTTTGTAATTACATGCATACAAAATTGAATCAGGTCTTGATGATGCTGAGGGAGGCAGCAATGAGCCAGAAAAGGCATGAAAAGGTTTGTTATGGTGGCAGCTACTTAGCAACAGGAGCTGCAGGTTTTCCTTGATCATTTCTCAAGGCTGGAATAAGTGCGGAAGACAGTGCTAAGTTTCATCTTCACGTCTGTCAGAAGCAGCTCCAGTTCATTAATTGTGGCAGGCTGCTCCCTGCAGTGTGAATTGGGGCTGGGATCTCTGTCGCCTTCACCACCAAGCTGGTGAAATTGCAGGGAAGCTTTTGAGCTGAGCAGGTAGGCCTCACACTGAAAAGGTTTAGAACCAAGCCCAAGAGGAGCAGACCCACCATGTGGGAGAGGAATGTTTCAGAAGTACTTAAACCACCCCTCACTTCAGCAGCAAAGCCACCGTCATTCCATTGCTCATGGTGTTCCCTTGGCAGGGGTGATGTGACCATCGGAGCATTGCAGATGTCCAACAGGTTTTGCCAATTACCAAGGTGCTGCTCCTGATGCAGCACCAATGAGCAAGTGGCTCAGCCTCTGGTGCACACAACTGCGTAGCAAGTTTTCCATACAGCTCTGTACTCCATGTCCTCATCACTCAGAGCTGCTCCCTTGGGCAGATACAGAGCTCCCAGCATGCTGAGTCTGGGAGAGGAGGAGGCTGAGCCTATCTCAGGGAGAAGTGTTAGGGAAATACAGCGGATACCAAATCCAGCCAGATGCACTGGGGTAACATGTAGCGGAGCCATACTACTCTGAAGCATTGAGGATGGACTGAAGGTGAGTGAGCTGTGGGTTTTCACTGCAAATGAGGTGGACGCATGAGCTCTGAGTTCAGCAGGATGAGAGCCAGGGCCTGCAGCTCGACTGCCAGGATGAGGATATGACAAACCTGCCTGCCCAAGTGATTCACAGGTACAAACATTAACCTCAGCTGTCTCTGAGGTCTTGCTTCAAAACCCCTCTCCATTTCCATGGTCCCAGAGGCTGAGTTTTTCAGCTGTAACAGGGAGTTTTCTGCTTAATTTTAGGGCCCAGACATTTTCTGTCAAAGGACCACATTTCTGGAGCTAAGGCTACGTGTACTCATTCTTTATTGTAAAGCAAAGCACACCTTTACCTCACATGCAAATAAGGCATCATCAGTGTTAAAACACAACCAAAACATGCTTACCATACTGGAAGGAAAAGCAAGACTACTCTTACACTTTAGATTTTGGTGTTTACATGCTCCTACCTCCGAAGTGTGGCACTTCTATTTTGGCATGAATGTGTGTGATTTTAGTTAACAACTAAACAACAGCAATGTTTTGAACTTAACACCTTCTTCCTTACAACAAGAGGAGCTGGATTGCGAAATGCCTGGATACAGGGCAATGCAGTACATGTGATTTATAACTTGTCATCTGTGAAGAAAATGCTCACACTGTATCAGTGTTTGTGTCTGGTTGAGTGAGACAGTGCTACCGAGAAAGGTACCATAGCTGTCGATTTCTGTAGTGTAGCAACCCACTTACACATAATTTCTGAGTACACAGGTAAAAACCTTGGCCTGTTTTCCTGCCCAAAGGGAAAATAGATGCTCTTATGCAGCAGCCCCAAGTCTGGTACTCAACTGTGAGCTGTTATGAGTTCCCTGACAGCCTTGGACTCAGGGTTTGCTTGCTCCATAGGAGCTGATGTTTTCCTCAGGTATGCACCATGCAGGTACACGTGTGTATGCACTCCTTCATGAACAGCACTTGACAAGTCACCCAGACTATAAGGTGCCCATTCTCCTTCTCCCCCCGGCAGAGGGACTTTGCAGCCTGTCCTACTGAAAAGCTTAATCATAGCTAACCAGAGTGAAGCCTGTGAGAGAACCCCATGAAGGTGATTGAGGTGTGTGCCCCAACATCACACTCCTACATCTCATCACACATGATAGCTGCAGAGGAAAGGCAGCACTCTGATCCCTATCGCAGGACAACCTGCCGGTGGCAGAGGAGTGGGGTGGAGGCAGCATCTCTTGCCATAACCCTCACAGTTTGGACAGAATTCTTGCACTCAAGTCACTGATGCACCATTGGGTCTTCATCACTTGGGTAAGACTTAGACTGGAGAACCAGGACCAGGCTCATGGACAGAAAAGATGTCTGTGTCCTTTACAGTAGGAATGTGAAAACAACGCAACTTCTAAGCAGGAATCAAACCAGTTTCATCTGAGTTGCACAGGTGTGTATAAAGACTCCAGAGGAGAGGTACCAAATTAGCACTGTGGTTTAACCCCAAAGAGGTAACTTAAAATGTTCCAGTAAGGTTGGGACTGATATTTGAAGCAAGAAATAATTTTAAGATAATTGGACTCTCCTGCTGCAAGTACTGTGTGTGTTATTTGAACACTTCAGTGTCTAATTAATGCTGTCCAAAATAATTCTGTTCCCAACACAGGACAGAGAAATCCAGTTTAACCAAAAGGTACAGATAGCAATGAGGCATTACATTAATGAAGTTTGACTGCAGAGCTAATTGGCTCTTGATTTGACAGATTATCACCATAATACATAGTCTGCATGTGTTTAAGGCACATCCTCCTATAACCAGCTTCTAGATCCCACTTAAATGTAGTAGAAGTAGCTAGCATTTAAATTAATCCTTTACAAACTGTAGTTTCTCTGTATTTTTTGCCTCTAATCATCTAAATCAGATCTTTTTATCCAGGCTTAGGGTTTAGAAGCACCATGAAGTCTGGTAGGTATGAGTTCTTGATGAAAGCCATGTAACAGTGGGCAAAAGGCCAAGAAAAGGAGATTTAAAGGAGTTAATTTCCTGCTGACTGAAGGGTGTGTGAGGTCACATGCATTTATCTTCCATTGTGATTCCCTGTTTCCCGCTGGAAGGAGAAGGAATCTTGTCTTCATGGCACTACTGTGCTGGTGGTTTAGAGGACCTCACTGTAAAAAGGACCAAGAACCAAAACAGCCCAGGAAATGACCTTAAGTTGTTGAAATACTTAAAATACTTTGAGGTGGAAACACTCCACGGAAAAATGTCATCAGCTCCCTGCTACCAGCCTAAATATTTGCACCAGCATCAAGGACTGGGCCAACCTCCTCCCTCCGTGCCCTCTACCCTGCTCTCGTGAGACCACACTTAGAGTATTGTGTGCAGTTCTGGTGTCCTCAACATGAAAAGGACATGGAACTGTTGGAACAAGTCCAGAGGAGGCCACAAGGATGATCAGGGGCTGGAGCACCTCCTGTACGGAGACAGGCTGAGAAAGTTGGGGCTGTTCAGCCTGGAGAAGAGAAGGCTGCGTGGAGACCTCACAGCAGCCTTCCAGT
>JANHGB010046452.1:0-37001 GCA_026283785.1 Coracopsis vasa | reverse complement strand
GGCGCGACGGGCGGAGGCTCCGCTGGGCGGCCCCGCGCTGTCAATCGCTACCGCGCCCGCGGGCCCTGCGCGCCACGCCGCACCGCTGCCTTGCTGAGGGGCCATAGTGTAAGAGGGCAGGGAAGGAGGAGGAGTGGAGCAAGGCGGCCGCAGGAGAAGCGGGGCCGGAGCAGGCGCCCCAGCGCCCCCCGGCCGCCCCATACCTGCACAGAGGCGGGGAAGGGTCTGCAGCGCGCTCCGTCCTGCCAGCTATAGATCCCAAGGGGTGATGAAGCAGGGTGGCTGTAGTCGCCCTCTCCTGCTGCCGCGGGTGCCGCTGGTGCTGGTGGCGGTGGTGCGAAGCCCTCGCTGGCTGCAGATGCCCATAGGCGCGCAGTGGCGGAGAGCGGTGCGTGGCGAGAGCACGGCGGCTTCGCCGGGTCCCGGCAGTGAAGGGGAGCTCGGCACTGGCTCCGCGCAGCCACTGCCCGGGGAGAGGATCAAGCCCCAGCTTTCGATTGGCTCCGGTGGCCAAACAGCTCACACCAGCCTGCCCGCCCGCTGCCCGCCTCCCCTCCGCCGCCCCACACGCTCCGCTCCCCCGCGGCTCCGCTCCTCCCTGCCAGCCTCCAGCAACCTGGTGGGCAGACCTAACCCTCTTTGGTTCCCCCCCACCCCTTCCCTAAGACTACGTCCAATCCCCAGCCTTGTGTTTATGCAGGGACATTCTCGCCCTGGATCTGACAAAACACCCTCCTTCCCTTCGCATCTTCCTCCTTTGGCTGAAGGACCTGCAACTTTAAGCGTTCATGACATTTTGTGTCACGCTCAATATTCCGACACGTTTGTTCTCTGAATATTTTTTAAAATATACTTAGCTAGTAAAATTAAAAGCATGCAGTGCTTGATCACCTAAGGGCTAAATGTGAGATAGGACAAAACATTCTTGGCCTGAGTTGAGTTTGCTTTTCTTACACTGTTTGGGTTCCCAGCCCTGTCTTGGTTAACTACACATCAAATCATGGCATGCTCAGAAAATAAAATCAGGATGCTAAGCCTTCCCTTCCTGACTCTAGGGTTATTCCATAACTGCAGCTGTGATTGGCATTCCTTGGTGCATCTTTGATGTTGGTATCCTTTTTGCTCGGGATGACTTCAGTGGCCTGTGGAAAAGGATTCTGCTTCCTGCAGACATGCTGTAGTCTTAAGTCAAATCTTAGACCTGTCTTCTGGGCAAAAGTGCAGTCCTTTGGTTTCAGTACGACCCTCTGTTTAAACAAGAATACAGTTGAACCAGATAAATAGGCCCTTTGGGTTTTCTCAGCTCAGGAAGATGTTGTAATGTTTCCAGTAAACATGTTGGCAAAAATGTGTATTAAAATAAGAGAGAACAAAATGATCAGTTATAACGGATGCACTCTTAATTAATGCAATGACCTGCATTTAACTGATGCTGTTAATGATGTTGGTACATCCCTTAAAAGTCAACATTTATCCAAATTTGGCAGACTGTAGCTTTTGAAACAGAGAACGAAGTTGTAGAGATACCTTTTTATAACAGCAGCGTGTACCTTTTTAAATTACAACCTCCATCACATTTTAAATTGATTTTGTATTTAATTAACTTTCTTACCCCAAATTGTGTGCTATTTTTCACTCTCTAGAAAGCATACATACTTCTGTCTCTTTGGGGGATACAGAGCTAGTTAAAAAATGGGGGGGGAGTGTTTGTTGTTTTTTGTTGTTGTTGTTGTTCAGGCAAAAATCAGAAAAATAGAAATATAAATACTGAGAAATATATAAAACCAGACATACTTAGAAATATCCATACTTAGAGTATAATCCATCCCTCATTTTAAAAGCTTTATTAGCAAAAACATCCGTCAGTGAGTTCAGGGGAGCTACACCTCTGGAACACAAGAGTTACTAAAGAAACCCTGTTTCTTTTTCATGATATATTTTTCCTTCACATATTGCCTGTTTAGTTTTCCCTGGGAGAAACGAAATTACTAATTTAGAGGTCAAGCTACATTTCTAGCTGTGGCCCAACAAGCTCGCAGCCACCGCATCTTCATCACCCCCAACACCTCTACAGCAGGTGTATTATTTGTCCCTGCACACTCCAAACCAGATGACTGGCTGATAGTCTTTCAGTATTTCCTTAGTCAGAAGGTGGTGCTTGCCTTCACCCTGACTTTTTCCTTGCACGAATGCTTGCTCTTGAATCATACTCCACTTTCAAGCCCTTTTTTCAGGCTCCCATTTTTGTCCCCAGGCAGACAGATAGCTGCGTTGAAGGAAGGGGTCTGGCCCTCCAGCTGAGCGGTTGTTGAAGCAAGCACCATGGCAGGCTGTTCCCATAGGCTTTCTTCCAGCCACTGGTTTTCAACCTCATTACCTTGTTATCTCTACACAAGTTTGATATCCTGCTTTGTGTTATTTCACAGGAAAACTCCAAAGTCTCTACAGAAGTTTTCCTGTAATAAATTCTTTGTGTTCCTCCTTATAACACAAGAACTCTCTGGTAGAGATGACTTGGGACTTTATAAGATTTTGTACTTCCAGAGTTGCTGCTTCCCATTAGCCATTCTCAACACTGGGTTTGTTTCCTTCTGGGTTGGTTTGGATTCCTTTACAGCACTGATAAGTTCCCCTCTAGTCTTGTTCAATTTAATAGCTTTTAACCTGTCTGTTTTATTTATGTCTGCTTAAGTGCTTATTTAATCTTTTCCCTTATAACTATAATGACCTTCCACAGGTTGCTATAATCCTAGAAGGTATGTGGGGAATTTAAAGATTTAAAAGTCGTTTGACTTCATAAATAATTTTTATTTTCTCATTACACACCTTGTTTTAAAACAGGAATGGTACATTTTCTTTTTGATCAATGTTTTTTTCATACATATTCTTTTCACATATCTAGTAGTAAGGATAACAGACATTTTGGATTCAAAACAACTTTTTTTATATATATATACACAATTTGGTTCATGAGAACTGCAAAGGGTGTTGATCTGACATAGAAAATACATAGCATATTTATTCTTTGCTCTGGTCTACAACCAGAATTTTATGCCATTAAAAATACTTCAGTTAGGTGTGCAGGTTTTGTTTACATTTTTAAAACTGAAATAGTTACATGCTACAGACAGCAGTTACCCAGAAATGTCAGTGTAAAGCACATTCATATTGATATTACTGCCTCTTTCCTCCAGCGTGAGTGCCTGACTTCTATTGTGTGCTGTACTTACACAGACTAACCTTTTAACATCCCTTGGCAATTACAGAGCCATTAATTCAGCAAGCTGTTGAAGCATATACCTACTTTTAATCTACAGATTTCACGATACATTCTACTGATGTGGCCACACTTCAGGAATGACTGTAATCCGTGTCTTTTGTCTCACACTGAGACAAAACACAAACAACTGGTGCCCATCTCCTTCACAGCAAGGACCACATCTTTGTCACCGCTGTTACAGAAACTCTGTTCTGCTTTGGAGCCCTGAATGCAGAGCTTGTCTTGATCTGTGAACACATCTGGCAGGAGTGCCTGGAGTGCATGAAGGGCTGCAGCACAGCCCCAGAGCCAAAGGAAGCCTGAGAGATTGAGCAGTCCACCATATATCCCAACCTCATTCTTGTCCCAAGACATGATCCACAGAGTTTCAGAAGATGGAAAAGAAGAAACCTGAGAGATCTGGTGATTCCATTATACAAATTTTCCCTGATTGTAAATTGACTTATCTACGCTGAATGAAAAAACTGATCATTTGCTAGGTTAGGCACATATGCTCCCCACCTCAGGCCCTAAGCAGCCAAGCTCTGTAGCCAGGAGCTGAGCTCAGTACTCTCCTAGGCAATCAATGTCCTGAGAAGCCTGATTGAGTGCTGGCATATGTTTCTGATCAGGCACAAGGGGTGATAAATGCTTTCAAACTGCCCACAACCTGCTTTCACTGCCTTACATCCCCTTTGGTTCTGCATGGTTCCTGCCTCTTGGCTAACTTCTATCTCTTTCCAGTCCTAACTCATCTTTATCCAAGACTTTTAGTACAAGCTCTTTGATTTCCTGACGTTGCTCTTGAGTTTCGGATAGCCTTGATTTCTCTGTTTTTCTGAGCATACTTTCCATCTTGAGCCTTGGGATGGTCTGTCCTTGGTGACTGACTCCTGGTCTTGAGTTTCCTCAGTTTCAGCGTCTGGAGCCACCCCAGCTATAGTCACTTTGTGCAAGTATTCCACTTGTGACTCCTTAATAAATCCCATTCAAAGCCACCTTGCTGAATGGGAGTTATAAAATGTGATATCCCACTGCTGACGCAGAGCATTTGGCACATAGCTTATCTGTGTGATAATTCAGCCGCCTGTGGAACAGGTCGTAGCAGCAGTATTGGGTCATGGCTTAGGAGAAGCTGCGAGAATGCAGGAGAATGTCGCGTCCCCTTAAGATTAATCACACTTGTCAAGATCTTCAACAGCTCATAGTGTTTTCATAGACAGTTAGGCACCTAAATGCCTTTGGACATAGTGCACCTGTTTTTTAATTTGGAGTTCTTTCTAACATTGTGGATTCAAGCCAGAAAAGCACTCTAAGCAGCGGTAATTTGGATCCTGTTTTTTTCAGTACTTTGCTATGCAGAACAACTCTAAAATATGTCTCTACCAGAGACAGGGCAACATCCCATCCAAGGACATGAGTCAATACTTCATCAAACTCCAAATAATGATCTTCGCTAACATGGATAAAACTATTCCTGTCAAAAAGGTCATCTTTGTATTTCACAGCAGACATGGATGAAACTTCCTCAATTTTACCTGATTCTGACTTCAAACATGGATTACTGTGTGCTCCTTAGAAGGAAAAAAGGGTGCTAGCACCTTTCTCAACCTTTACCTTCTTTCATTTCATTCCCAGTAAAATTTAATTTGAGCCAAGCTCTATCCAGATGCCCTGAGCCCATCTGTATGCTTCAGGAACTTGGGCTTTAGGTATTTGAAAGTTACCTCTCCTTTGTGTGTTTTCTTGGAGGAGGAAATGATTGCTCTTCACACATCTACCTTTGAAAACACTCCAGAAGGCTCACAAATTCAGTTTAACAGATTAAAAACAGGAGTCCACACAGTGCCTGACATAAACTTCTCCTTGACTGGAATTTTTTTCCAGCCTAAGGATGATGCTCGCTTTGCCTGATGAAAGCTTAATGATACATGCTGCCATAGTGTTTTTGAAGAGAGCGTAGTAAGAAAAGCAGTAACTAGTGAAGAACAGAAAAAAAGCAGAGGGAAGGTGGATGTGAAATGTTAATGCAGTCATTCCCTTTTAAGACAGAATGAGTCTGTAAATATTCACTGACCCTTTTTCAGAATATGGTAGCCCAAAGTGTGCTTCTCAACACTATTTTGGAAGCTGTAGTTCATTACATCGTAAGCCCTTTACAAAACCCTTGAATTCTCAAAACCAGTTTGAGGAACCTGAGCTACCCAGAACCCTTTGAAAATTGCTCATCTAGAGTGAAAGCAGTGATCTCATATGACAAAGCATGCCATTACGCATGTCCGGATCTGTATTTTCTGTTTCATACACTCTATGACATAGATCTGGATTTTTGCTTTGAACTACTTTCAATGACAATTAAAAAAAATAAACTCCTAAGCCATCTGAGGTCTGTCATTCCCCTTCTCTAAATTGACATTGGATGCTCCTTTCTTTTACCCTGTTTTGATGATGCGCTAGTGGTTTTAGAGCAGATGACCTAGCCTAAATACAAGATGATTTGAATGAATGAGAGCAGTTAACCTCCACTCCATCTGTTTTCTCTGGTTGGATTGAGAGACTACCTAGCTGAAGAAGAGAGATGAACAACAGCAGAGAGCACAGACCATTTGAGATGAGTTCTCTTCCTTCTTCACTGTCATGAGGGGCTGTGGGGACATGTGGATCTCTAGGGAACATCACTAAATAGGACCAGATAACCTTGAAATATTAGAGCCAGACCAGCTCTGTCATGTATGATTCACTTGCCGTATAACGACTAATAAAGGCAATATGTGTGGAACCAGGAAGGCAGCCAATACAGCTTCTTCCAAGAACTGTGAGTAATTAACTGGGTCCCTGGTTAATTTCTTTCATGAAAATGTGTTGAGTGAGATTCTTACAAGTGCTGCTTTCTGTGTGACATCTCTCTCTACTCTCAAACAGCGCAAGTTCATGCAATTGGAAAAGAGGAAAAAGTACAAAGTTTCAAAATCTGAAGGATATTTTTTCTCCAGCTGCATCAGCTAATTTTTCTTTGCTCCTTCTTACTTCCTAATCTCCTGGTGGTTTTCCTCTCAAAACCTGGTCTATAACCCAGCCACAGATATTACATCTTTGTATAACATGCTCCAGCTTCTTGGTTTAGTTCAAGGTGTTTCAATCTCTGGTGTTTCAGAGGAAAAAATTGTTCAAAACTTCCCTAAGATGAAAGAAAACTAATTAGTTGCAGCATGTCCCAGAGGAGAAAAAACTCACCCAAAATACCATGCTGTCCTTGTTTGTGGACCTCACATCACAGTAGCTATGAAGAAGAGGGAAAGGCGATTCTCAGCCTGCTAAATCGCTGTTGCACCTCATTAGGAAAGCTCCAGGTACTTCAGGCTTTCCCCTGTTACTACTTTGAGACAACGCATTGATGTCCATGGCTGAGACCACATGTCCTTCAAACTTAAGAAGCGTATTCACTGGCCCTTTTTCAGAACATAGTAGCCCAAAGTGTGCTTCCTCTCTATGATGGAGACATCAGGCTGTTGGAGAAGACTGAGTTGTCCGAAACATCCCCAGCCTAAGCAGCGGAGGATGCTCCGAGCAAGCAAATAATATGATGGATGGTTCCTTCTGACAGCAGAGCAGATTTTAAGTGACAAGAATCACGCCAGGGATATGTTAAGGATGGAATACATGTGATAACAATTTAATATGTACAGCACACAAGGGGAAAATATATTATTACCACATGATGCAATTGAATTAGATATTTTAATTAAACCTAAATTTATCTCACTCATAGTGACTGGCAGTGGATGTTTTGGGAAATACACAAGCATTTCACTGAAATCATCGTTTTAAACAAAAGGTTAGTATTCTCTTTCAATACTTCATACATATTATGAACAAGTCAGCTAAAGGTTATAAAGAAATAATATTAAGCTGCTACTGAATGAGGTAATGAGGTGGCAGAGCACAGAATATCCTAAAACATTGCATCTGCCACATATGACTGTCCCTGCAAGTCCTGCTTTTTAGGAAGCCTCCTAAACATAATGTCCAGTCTACATTCCCTTCTGTTATTTTCTTAAGATGCTTTTTCATAATCTGAAGAAATAAAGAGATGTGATCATGGACCAGGAAAACTGAACAACAAAATTTGTGTCACTACAAAAACATTCACATGTATTGCATGAACTAGAAGGGGACTGAGATTTGGCCAAAACAAGTGGAATCTATGATTTGTTGGGAATCTAGGATTATTTCCGCCTTTTTTAAAGCGAAATGTACCAGTTTGAATAGCACCAGCTTGTTTTTATTGCGTAATTTGACACTGTGGATTGAATTATTTTTGCCAAGTTTTGTCAATCTGCCTGGCCCGTTTTATACAATTTACGCACAGTTAATACATCATTCATCAACTCCATGTAAAGGATGGGATTTTTTTTCCTTCTGTCTGCTCCTAGTGTCACATGCTAATGTCTGCCCAGTTCTGACTAAATTGTCCAGCTAAATTTTGAGATATATATGTGAATGAAGTATTACAGCATTTTCTTCTTCATTCCTTCAGTTTCTTCTTTTTTATTATAAGTTAATAACAGATCTTTGTCAGCTATGGGGGGGTTCACTATGAGTCTTCTTTTAAATAACAAAATGATCTCAAATACTGTGTATTATGAAATGAAAATGGTGTCTATAGAGAGAGAACATTTACACACAGTGAATATGAGAAAAAAAAAAATGAAGATTTGTCTTTTCCTCTTCTTGGAGATACTAGGAATTTTTTTTAGTTTGAGCTGGCTCTGTCCTTTTCCCCAAAGGTACAAGTATAAGGGTCAAACTGATAAGAAAGCAGAACTACCAAATAAGATATGTCTCAAGAGCAAGCCTGGCATCTGAACAGCTCCGTCACAAATGCTAGGAGCAAGGTGTGCTGTCTTCCCCCTTTGGGCCAGGACTCAGGGGAAGCCTGTTTAGTTCTGCTGCTCTGACTTCCACGAGGTCTCCTTGCTGCTCACCCAATCCCCCTGCTGCCTCCTGGTTGGTTCACCTGGAACCTGAATTAATGCATGTGTCTGTCCATTCTCAAAAAACAATTAGCCTTTACGAATATTCAAATAAACTAATTAAGGAGTTCCTTGGTGATGAACTGGGTTTATTGCCAGAGTATTAAACACCAAAGAGTGGGGTGCTTCAGGTAGCTATATCTAACAACTACTAAATATTCAGTTTATAGATAATGAGATGTCTTACTCTTCACATAAATGGATAGTGAATGAACAGCCTAAATATATCAGTAAATCCATTTTGATACCAATAACACATAAAATATGCTCTATATTTTAATTTGTGTTAAATTATGCAGGGGCAAGAAGGGACTCATCCATACAGAACACAAAGCAGTCAAGGCAGTGCAGGAGCATTTATCATTTTACAGGGTCTGCAGGTGTCATGAATACTTGACACTGCATTTTGAAAAGCATCATCCTTTCTCCAAGGGATGCGTTTCATTACAACCAGGTATCTATAAAGCCTCCAGTTCCAAAATACTTGAGTATCTTCAGCAAATATAAAACGACAGTACTGCTGTGCATACTCATCTCTCTTTTCATGCCATGCTATATAGGATCTGAATAATCCACTTTTCTATATATGACAGTAAGCCTGGGTAGGAAGAAGGAGAAATTTGCATGCTAAAGAAACAAGATTATATCACTAAAATCATACCAGAAACAAGAAGGCAAGACCCCCCCTATTTATCTTTCTTCTAGTCCTAGACCTGTATTTTCACTGAAGAACCTTATGAGAATACTTGTTGAGAAGGGAGAGGGGGTTGGGGGGTGATAGAAAGGTACAATTCAGACTATTATCTCCTCTTAAGCCAACTTAAATAATTAAAATAAAGCAGACAAACTTCTGACTATATAAGCACATCTTCAGGACTGCTTTCGATACTGTCACCGTCTATTTAAATGTTCTATAAGCAAACAGGCTTAGTGCTGTTCCCTCTAACCATTGCGAAATTCAGAAACAAGCTTCTGGGGCTCAGTGTTCAGAGATAAGAGTTAGGATTTCTGCAGCTCCTGAGGTGCTGTGTAGTAGTGCAGTATTGCTTCATGTAATGAATGCTGTGTGCATCAAGTACTATTAACTTCATTCAGGTGCCCTGTTCATCTACAGTGGAAAAACGCACTCCAGATGAGCAGAACTTCACAGTGTAGCCACAGCAAAGTGACTTGCAGATATGCCTCTTCATTTTCACAAGCATTATACTTTTCTAAATCCAGGGTCTGTTGGCATGAAATAACCTGGAACTGGAGTGGGCAGGATGGAGGAAAACAGGCATGAGGAAAAGCCTGAGAAAGTTCTGGTGACAGAAGGATTTTATAATTACAAAGTTAAATTGAAAAAGAGATGGAGCAGCAATAAGTAAAAGGGGAATCATAGCACCTAGAAAAATGATGTGTAAAATAGAAGAGGGCATTGGAAGTCTCTGATGTATCATGCTATTTGCCTCTGAATGTTCATTACCCTGATGTAAACTACTAAACATATTTTTAAGACTTTAATTAATTTCAGATTTGCTAATGCACTTTTGCATATTCTGGTTAAATAATGAGGTTTTATTCTAGCAAACATCTCTGGATGCCACTCTTCAATCTGAATGTGCAAGTATTTGCATTGGATGTGCTAGACCACTTACCCACTCAAGTAGATTAATACCAGGTAATCATTGCAGTAAGAATATCAAATATCAAAAATATGAATGGTCTCAAGTATATTTACAATAAATTCTTTAAATAAAAATATAGCTGAATGGCTCTAAATACTGATCAAATCTGACGAATTTATGTTTTGCAAGTGGATATTGAATAAGTATGGAAAGAAAGAGTCCTAGAATTAATAGTTTCCCATAGTTGTTTTTTGCAGCATAACCTCTTCTCCAGCTCTTTGAATTTATAATATATTTGAATTATAACTCACATCTGTACTATAAAAAAAAACAAACCCCAAAAAACCCCAAACCAGCATCTAAGAGCATAGTTTAAATTAACCAATTATCAGAATTTATCTAAAGCTTGGCTCGGGTTTTCCTTTGGGTATAAGACTATTGTACCAACTTTTACATGCATGTTAAAAATAAAATGCTTGAGATTAAGTACTTTACTTTTCATTGACTTATTGCTTACAAAGACCCAAGAGGATTCTGATGAATCTTGCCAATTCTGGCCTCAAATCCATAGTTCTAGTTTAGCAGAGGATGATATTTTTTTTACAATATAAAGCAGTCTGGATTCAAAAGTTTGCAGTGATGGAGAATCTATTAAGTCTCTCCCTGGCTATGCAATTTTCATACCCTTATTTCTAATCTGAATGTTTCAAAACACAGCTCTCTGATACTGGATCTTGTTATGCCTTTGTCTGCTGGATTAAAGAGTTCTCAAAGCATTCCTGAAGCAGTTTCCTGAATGCTTTCCAATTTTTCAAAATCCTTTTGAAGGTGTGGATGCTGGGGCTGGACATGGTATTCCAGCTGACAGTTGAGTTTCATTACCCTGAAATAAGGATGAACTGGGAAGTCAAAACTACACAACTTGGTGTAGTGACATTTCACCCCTGGTGACCTGGGTTGAAATTTGTGTTTGTTCAGCAATGGAAATTGTTTTGCTAATCTTATCCTACCCCCTTCTGACGTTTTTCCATATCAAAAAGGAATCGCTTTCATTGGCATAATTTTCTTTCCAGACTAAGGACCGTCCTAGCACTGGGGTGGCTGAATAACAGGTTTGAACAGCAAGGACACTCTGACAGAGCTGTGTCTGTCCTGGGTGCATGCAGTTGGCTCCCCTGCTCCCAGGCACAAGCATGTTCTGAACAAATGCTGTGTGTACATGAAGCGCAGCCATTCACTTTCCCTTGCTCTGACCTCAGGCACAGCCCACACAGCCCCTAGCAAGATCCTTTCTCCGCTTTTCTTGGTGGTCCTTCCTGAACAACAGAGAAGGAAGCAATTTTCTTTACAGCCTTAGAATGAAAAGATATTTCACAGCTGCAAAATTATATAAAGACTTGAGGCTTACAAGCTGAGCAACAGGAAGCAACCCAATTTTAAAACCACTTTTGCACTATAGAAAGTGCCAAGCAATATGCAATGAAGAGAGTGATATGTTTCCAAATGCTTTTTCTTCAGTAAGTTAAAAAAACTATGACCACATACCAACTATTTAGGCAATGATGTCTTCCAGACTATGAAGAGATAGAAAGGTAGGTCAGGAAGAAAAGAGACACAAAGAAACCTTATCTTGAGATAAATATACTTGGTGCAAATAGTATAATGTAGTTGCACCTGTATGGGGGTTTAGCTAGACTCACTAATATGCATAGCTATATTTCTGATACAGAGCTTTTTCATTGACATAAAATCATTTTTTCACTAGATGCTAGAGTTAACACATAGCTGTTGGGATTCATCTGATCTAACTTTAGCTTCTAAAAAATCAGTTATCTACTTCAAGTTAGTCACCTGTGTCTCTTTTCATGACCGGCAGAGAGATAAAACTATCTCTAGTTACTGATGCCATAGCCTTACTCGTGTCCTCAGAAGAAATGATGTTTCCTGTGAAAGTGCTTCTTTCTTTCCACCAAGTACCAAAAAAGATAAGTCCTTTCTATATTTGCTGTCCAAATTTTAGGAAACCGAAGTTAAGTACTTGTGGTGGAACCCCCTACCCAGGAAGATGAGAAGTTTATATGGATATTAACGTCTACATTCAAAGTATTTCATCAAATCAACAGATAATCGTCAGCTCCTTTGTAGCACATTTTTAATATAGTGGTGCCCAGTTTTGTGTAGAAAATAGGATAAGGAATTGTTAGGAGATTTGTATGAGAGCCCTGAAAGACAATCCATGTTAATTACAAGAGCTATTGATGCACCTAGTGTTCATAAGACGTAATACTAAGCTAATACTCCAGCAGGGATGCCAAGGAAGAGGAAGTTGACAATCATAAAATTATTAGCGAAGAAGGGTAAATGAACTCTTAATTTTTTGTGTCAGAGAGTCCTGTAGCACATAGGATAGTCCAGCCAAACTCCTATTTGGAAAGTTATGATATGTCAGCTCCATCTAGTTTACAATTACAGGAAGAAAAATAATCTGGTTGCTGAGGGACTCATGCCCTTTGTTAGCAGAAGATGTGTCTCACCTAAATTCTGAGGTGGGACCCTTGAAGTGAGGAAAGTAAATGAATTATTGGTCAAAATAAGAGCTAATGGTAGGTCTGGGCAAGTTGCTTTGGCAGGATACTACCATGGAAGAGAGATGGAGGGGGAAAACAGACTCTGCCTATGCCAGAGGTCTAACCTGGATGTTTCCACTGCTTTGCTGAAGAGCTGGGATGTGAGAAGTTGTCACAGGCCTGGGCTGGAAGCAGCTCAGCTGGGCTCAGTTTCTCTGTCCCCCTGCAATCATCAGGAGCAGCATGCCTGAACCACTAATGCTTTCCCTTGGCTCTTTCTTCATCTCTCTTATGTTCCTGCCCACTCTTCCTCTCCTGTCTGTGACAGGAATCCTGGCACTCACTCTGCTCAGCAAAAATCAGCTTTGCTTGCACAGCTGAGTCCTCATAAGCCAACTCTTAACAGTCTTGAAGTGTGCAGGAACAACATGAAGAGGTAAGCATTTGGCATGGGGAGTTCTGCAGCAGTTGAAATATTCTTACATACAGCAACACTGGTTTTATCAAATTAATATCCTCCTCACTGAAATGGCAACTTTTTTGGCTGTCCAGATGACCTGTAATTTCCACTAATCAGTTTTAAAATCTCAAATAAAATCGTGTTTTGATTCAAAAGATCAATTCGTATAAAACACTTTTATAATTTCTTGTCCGAAGTGGTAATTTCACTGCTTTCTTAAAAAAGACTGCAAAAATACCATAACACAACATTTCAAGTAGAGACATCATTCTGTTTCAAAGTTTCTATTTTTCCCAAATCTGTTCAAAACTTGCAGAAAATACAATATTATTCTTCAAGCAGAAACATTCCCCACCAACATTTTCTTTTTAAAAGTTCTTGATGAGATATATTTGGATTTCTGACCAGCTATTGCCTTAAATCATTTCGTCACTGAGTTCAGTAAAAAGGAGCCTCACTTGGTGGAAAAGAAATAACATCCAAGCAGCCTCATCTGGAAGAGTATTAGTGGTAGCAGATCTGCAAGGCTTTCATTTGGTTAGCAGATCTTCAAAGTTTGTGAAGGAGAAATGTTTCCTGTTTCAGAAGGAATAAAGGTAAAAAATAGCTTATAATCCAGATTCAAGGAAGAGTATGGATGAATTGCTTACTTTCTTGCCAAAAAAGATGTGATAGGAAATAAAGGTTCTCAGGCTGGACAAGATACCAAGAAAGTGTTCAAACACTGGATCAGGCTTCCTAGAGAGGTGTTGGTGCTCCAAGCCTGTCAGTGTTTAAGAGGCATTTGGACAATGCACTTAACAATATGCTTTAACTTAGCCCTGAAGTGCTCAGGCAGTTGGACTAGATAATCGCTGTAGATCACTTTCAATTGAAATATTCTTCTATTCTCTAAGTAAAACAGTACACAAAGCACCTTTGGACTTACAGCTTCATGTGTATGCAGGATTGTCACAACTACAAAAACAACAGTGTAATGAGCTTGCTGTGTGTATGCTCACCATTCAAACTGCACTGTACATTTCAAAATGCACAATGTATGCAGTAATTTTCAGAAGCTATAACTGTTATCTTATTGTCAGCTGCCATTTAAGGCAACAGTAAAACCCCTAGTTGGAAACAGAACTAGCGCAATGCTGAGCACATCTGGGAATACCGCCTGTGTTGTGAAAACAGTGTAAGCGATAATTTGCTGCACCCCAAGAAGAAATATTTTGTTATTTCCTCATGTATTATTAGTATGTAATCAATTGGGTAGAGGATGGGAGTTTAGGTGGCTACACAGACAAGTGTAAAACGCACAGAGTGAAAGAGAAAAAGGGAAGATGGACTACTGATAAACTCTTTCAAGAATGTCAGCACCATCAGGTATTAATGATCTAGCTTAGAAGCCTAAAGAGAGAACCTGTGTACCTGCACAGTCACAGCACAGGGGCTGTCCCCATAGTTTAGACTCCTTGTTTACTCATCTCAGTTGAGTGCTGGAAGACAAAGAAAGTAACCAGTCTTTTAAGAATTTGACTTCAATTCTCCAAGGTACAAACTGAAAAGTTCAGTGAATCCTTTGAATGAACCCTAGTTACAAATTGGTACAGTGTACAAACATAAACAGGGCTCCTTCACTCTGTCTAGAGCTAGATAGGTTGGGTTTTCAGCTCAATAGACTCATTTAAGAGAAAACCTTTATAGGAAATGGATGCGCTTCTACAGCAAGGCTAATTAAATGTACAGTTTGGCCTTACTCCATCTAGTGGCAACCGGGCAGAAATTCTCCTCTCTTCTTCCGCCCAGACGCAACAACGTGTAAGTTATGGCTAAAAGTTTGTGTTGGGTGTGCTTGGCATTGTTTGGGCATGTTTGTAGTCAGTGAAGCGCAGATGAAGTAAATGAATGGGTTTTGATGTGTTCACCACTGACAGAACATGGTTCCCATTACGCCACGCCACCCTTGGTACCTTGTACAAGGCATTGTTAGAGACGAGGCAGGAGGAAAAAGTGCCTGATGTGGGTGGAAGCAAAGGTCTGTGGAGTGCATGTAAATAGGGGATGTTATCTTAGAAAGGCTTCAGAGGAATGAATTCATAGCTTCTGCTAAAGATTTCTTAGGCAATAGAAATCTAACAGGGAGGAGACAGATTCATTTATAGCCAAATGTGTCCTAGAGTCGTCAGCCAAAAATCCTGGGTCAAATATTGTTCTCCTGGTGTGCTGGAAGCAGATCAGATCTGGACACAGTCTTCTAAGTATTCAAGTTACAATTCTTGCTCTAAATTACTTTTTCTTTGATGCTTTACCTGAGCTTGCAACCGTGAGTTTCCGAATAGGACAGAAATCACAGGAAGGGAAAGCGCATCTCTGGCTTGGTCCAGGTCCACACTCAGAAGCAAAGGATCCTCTCTGGGCGTTTACTTTCATTAACTTTCTCTAATACAGGGTTGGATTTTGTGTTGGGCTTAGATACATAAAATAGTCTGTTCAAAATGTATCTGAATCCAACACAAATGGAACACCCGAATTTTAGGAATGTTCAAATATCACTGGGATCTGAAAGCTTTAATTAAAGTTTAAAAATTGATTGTGTATATGTATGTATACACTCACACAGACACACACATACATATATAAACACTATGTATATTACTACCCATATATACATAATGTAGCTGTTTCTTACAGATCTTAGCAAAGGATCTGTGTGACATTCTGCTGTCTTTTGTATAATGGATAACTAAAAAGCAATCCTGAGATTCTGGATGAAAGCAGATATAGGAAATCATCTTACATGACACGTCTATTAATCAGGGTAAGAGAAAACTATATATAGTAAGAAAATGTCTATAAAACGTCAGTGAATCATGCCTCTGTTTTCATTCAAATCATATAGTAATTAGTAAGCGGTGATCTGGTTTAGAAGAAAGAACATACTGTTTTTGTCCCCTGTGCTTTGTGTACTGTTTGGGCTAAATTAAGACAAATAACTAAGACAATATTTTGCTTTGATATCAGTAAATATTGGCATCAAGAAACCATTGCCCCATTATTTTTAATGGGAAAAATTCAGTCTAAACCTTTTTTCCATCAAGTTAAGGAGGTGATGTCATATGGTAAAGGCTGGATATTCCAAATAAATCACTAACAAGTCATTTTGGCCAAGCAGTATGTGTATCAGATATGCAATTGAACATGTCTGGAAGAAAATGCATTATTGTCATAAGACTTAGGAGTCAGAGCCTGATGAGTTTGTATATCTTGCAAACAGTTACACAAGTAACCAGATATTTCCTGCACAACTCAACAGTTTTCAGGGAATGTCCTAGACTTCATAGCAAATAACCTTGGATTACACACTTAGACCCTGATTCAGCACCCAATGATGAGTGTTTTGCTCTCTTCCTGTAGAGCCCCGCACGATATGCTTGTCAAATGCGTGTTGTAAAACCCATTGCAACATCCAAAGTAAGCCAGGGACTGAGCATTATGCATTAGCGTGTTCCAGAGCTGTGCTCCCAGAGACGCAGCAGCAGCTAATAATTACAGGCCTTCTTCTGTTCTTCCCTGAGTCTCTGATCCTGAACATCCTGAATGATTAAGAGCTCAGGGAGCTGCCCCTCACCCCCTGTCACCCAGAGGCAGCTCAAGTCCCCTGTGCCCGTTCCCTCCATTGCAGATGCCTGCCCCTCATGGGGATCAGACTGGCTCCACACACATGGGCACTGACAGCATGGGGGTGATACTGTTTGGTCCACTGCTGGGCTTCAGTCTGCACATAGCAGGTCATAGATGTATAGGTGTCTGGCTCCAAGGCAGATATCCTGGAGGATTAGTTAAGCTTTCTGTGGGGAGCATGTGGGAGATTTAAGTCCCTTATAGGCAGTGTGTGATATCCAAAGGTTCTGAGGGTAATTCTGAGAGTTCCTGCTAATTTGATCTGCCATAAATCCTAAAGGCTTTATCAGTGAGAAGAATCTAAAAAAAAAAAGCTCATAAGCTCATTACTCTTTCTCACAAATCACCTATAATTTTTTTTCTCCCCTAATGTCACTACCTAGCCATATGAATTGACAGAAAAGGGAGTATCAGTGGACAAATTAGACCTTTTCCTAATGACAACATAGCAGAACTACCTCCAGAAGAGGAGCTATGCCAGTAAAAGCTTGGTTTATGTAAGAATTTTTGCAGTAGGGTTACTGTAGATATACCCATCAGAAAAACAGAGCAGATATGTACTGTCTGTGTGGAAGTAGTTTTCCTTTCTAATCGACCCTGCAGTGATACCTCAGGCACGGATTAGACCCCAGGCAGGGCATTTCTCATGCTGTAATGCCTGGAGGTGGATGAATATTTTCACAATCAAAGTGAAGCTGGGGAAAAAATAAAGTAAATCTGAGCTGGCGTGTTGCCAGGAAGCTGTTTTTCATTTCACCTGAACTGTTTAGAATTTTTACAACTGAAAATTGCTTCTTTCCATCTGTGAAGCATTTGCTCCTTGGAAAAGATGCACAAAGCCAAGACATGAAAGACATTTGCAATAAATAAGTAAACTAATGCATTCTTTGGAGAATTCATGCTGTTTCCCTACTGCTCCCCATTTTCCTATGAAGACCTCTCCACAGATGGAGGGCAGCCGTGGTCTCCTCAGCAATAATGAGGGATGGAAAAATAATTCCAGTAAGCAAATTACAGTAGCTCATATGCCTGCAGTCTTAATAAGTTCTGGTTTTAAAGCATAGGCCACAAACTAGTTTAGTGAGGGGAGGGCATCTTTCACATGTATGCATTCATAAATGTTATACCTTCCAAAGAACAGTTTACCTAATATGATTACCTGTGGATGGACTGCCTGATGTAAACATTTTGGGCAGGGGTGGCATGGAGGTTGTCAAGTGAGGCTGCAGAACCCACTTCAGGGACAATTCAGGTCTGTTCTCCTGCTGACACCTTAAGGTAGCTGAAGGCTATCATATATGGCTCAGTGGAGACAGAAATACAACATTTCTCTGGTCTTCCTACAACCTCCCAGAGTTTACAAGAACCCAGTAACAAGAATAAAATGGCAGTGGTGGTTTACAGTCAGCTTCAGACCCCCTCCCCCTGTTCTGTGACTACTATCAGCAACCCTCTTTGAAAGACATCACACAAAACTTACCCAGAGACATTTCTGAACTGAAACTGTGTCAGGTAATTGAGGAATTTTCCGCTGCCCTTTGATCTGAACTGATTGCAGTAAAGCAGAGAGAAGGATATACAAGCAAGGACAGCAGTGAGGGCAGATATTCTTCTGGAAGAAATCAAAGCCTTTCCATTGACCTCAGCTGAATGCTGCTGGCTTGTGCCAGCTGCAAGCCTTACCCGAAATTTTTCTCACTGGAAAGAGTTACCAAGCATCCCTCTGCATGCTCCTGGTAGTGACAAAGATCAGTTAGTGACAGCTATCAAATTCTGTCTGCCCAGACGCAGGGATCTGTGTGGGCTAAGTGTTTTGCTGGATTTGGATTCAGAAAGCAAATGTTGCATTAGCAGGCAATAGAAAAAGTTCTTGGGCTATCCTGACTCAAAGTGATTAACTATTCAGTGGGACTAAAGCGATTAATTATTTAATGGGACTTTCCTTAGTTGCTGCTTAGCAGCTCTGGAATAGTGGAAGAAGTTATTTTGGAAAACTGCACACTGTTCTACTGTCAGGTTATTTAAGCTGATTTGCAGTTAGGTGGTGGCACCAGCCTCCATGGCCCTTCAAATTGGAGACCACATTTCCTTCGTGATTTGTATTGCCGGAGCTACAGCTGGGTTGTATTTGAAGAATGCAGGAGAGGAGCCAGGACCAGTAAGGACCCGAGGAATCCACTTGTTATTCAGGTTGAAATCTTGGTCAGTTATGCAGAGTGCACAGAAGATCTGCTCTCTCCTCTGTAACTACTCTGGAAAACAGAAAGCATGGGATCCAATCTCCTTTTGAAGCTCATATGCTGCCATTAAAATAGGCTCAAGAGTAAATCTGTTGTCCTAAAATCTTTCCTTCAGCTTGCAGGAATTTTGGATATACAAACTATCAAGCTTTGAGCAAGAAAAGAAAAACCATAAAGGCCATGCATTTGATCCCAGGCCTAGCAAGGCAGAGTGCTGTAGATGAGTTTGCAAACCTCAGTTCTATCACTCTGCAACAGTCAGAGCTATCAGGCTTTCCCTAATGTGTTACACAAAGGGGCTGCAGCACACAAAGCCTGGAACACATCAGTTTACAGATCCCAAGAGGGTCCTGTGGAGTCTATTACTTTGATGAAGTGGTATTTAAAATTGCATTACCCAGCAGTTGTTTAACCCTCCAGATGTTGCCCCTGTGGAGTGTTTAATACGACGCGAAGCACTGGTAGGCTAGGCCATAACCTCATGTCATCTTTTCAGCAGGTCACATCAGGTCTTACTATCTTCTACTAAATCAATACAGGATGACCTGACTTAGCAATTTTCCTCCTCTGCTGTTCTTTTTTTTCCTTCCAATAATGATTAGAAAAAACAGAAGGAGAAAAAACCCCAAACTCAAACCCAAACCCGATCCAAAGGAACAGGAGAAAAGGGAGGAGATCTGAGGAGATCTGAAAGCAAACAAACTGTAAGAAACTTTTTCTTTTCAGCTAGGTTTGTACTTTTCCCCATTTTGTTCCAACAGCCCAGATACAGCAGCTTTGTGCTGCCATCTGCTGGTTCTCCTGCTTTTGACGTCCGCCTTTTGGAACGCATCAGCAAGGAGCAACTGAAAAGAGGTCAGCATCACGAGTCAATAAACACTAATTCTAAAGGGAAATAGGCAATGAGCCTGTAACAACAACAACAACAAAAATATCCCGCTTAACCTATAATTTCTAGCAGCATTTTTGAACCTCTGTACAACACACTAATAGGAATTCCTATGGCCACCAAAAAGATGAAGCATGTCTGTGAGGGCAGTTAATTTTCTTTCTTTATAATCAAGGCAACTTTTAGAAACTTTAGTCATGAATCTTTTATGGTGTTAAGGTCAAGGACCTGATGCTCCACAGTGGTTTTCATGGTTTAGATATTTGGCGTCACAGGTATTTGTTTTACAGGGCTGGCTTCAAGAGTCAAAACCAATGGACAGACTTTCTTTGATTAGAGCAGGGCATTTGTTAGAAACTCTGCAAAGAGTAAACATGTCTGAAGGCTGGATGCTCTCTAAAGACTGTCTGGAGTTGCAGACCAGGGCATTAAGAGCTTTTAAGAATATGAGCCAGGAGGAATTTAGGTGGCACGTGACTCACCTCATCACCCACTATTATGCTGCCTCGCACCTACCTGGGCTGTGGCTCTGCCAGTGCCTGCATTAAAACACAGTCCTGCTTGGTTTTCTGTTTTGGAGGGAGAGATGGAAATACAGTCATTTTGTTGGTTTTGTTGTTGTTGTTTCATTTTAGCACAAACAAACTTGAACTTTCATAAACTACGGTCATTGACATCCAAGATGTTGAAAACCAAAACAAGAATATTTTACCATTACACAAAATGTAATGTGCTTTCCCCCTCAGTCTTTTTATTTTTCTGTGAAAACCTAGTTGCACTTCTCAGCCAAATCTTCACCAAAGATTTCAACAGGCCAAGATTTCAGCAATTGTTGGCCACTGTCAACACAAACACGATGGCTGTTACTATGATTACATCTACAGAGAACTGGTGCTTAGAGAAAATAACAGTTCACTGGCATCCCTTTTAGTGAAATTTTTGAGATTCAAGTATCAAGGTCGTAGATGTGTATTGAATTCACTGTGCCTACACAAATAATCACTTGACACATGACTGCACCCACAGAAATCAATGCCAGCATTACTCTATCAGATCTGACAGGATTGACCACTTCCTCTCACAAAACTCTGTGTAGGAATGTAAAGCATATAGTACAGCACATGACAGGTCAAGAATGGATGCCTGTCACACTAAACTCTTGACATTCATGTTTTCCATCATCTGGCTTCGCCTTCTGCTATTCTAATAAAGTTGTATGGAGTAACATCTTTGGCTTGGAACTATTTGTTACATCTCCTGGCCTGATATTAATAGCAACAGTAAAGCAGCATTTTGTGTCACTAGAGGTTCTTTACTGTAATCAGTAAACCTGGAGCCTGGGATCTTAACCAGACTTGCACTGTAATTTCTAGCTGTGAGGAAATACTTCTCACCTTTGCAGGTCCATCTCCTCTGCCACTTACCTCTTCCGAAAAATGGAGGCTTTGGGAGTCCTTTGGCAGCAAGAAGCATGGGCATCTTTGCATCCTTTCAGGTTGAAGGAATTAGACTCAAAAGAAGCATTTTGTATGTGCCTGTGTGTGCTTAAGTGAAATGACTTAAGCAAGCTAAATGAGCAGACCTGTGCTTACAGCGTGGCAGACCATCTTACTCATCTTACCAGACTCCCAGTCCTGGAGACACCGGTGCTGGCAACAGGAAGATGAATGTTTGCCTGGGGCTTCAGACTGTGTTCATGTCTCTTGGGACCACCCAGGAAATACAAGTCACCATTACTGTGATTGTATAGATGTAGTTCATGTTGTTTGCTTGGTAACATTCATGTGTCCTTGATCAGTGCTTTCCAGGGGAGAGAGAGAGAGCACATGCAGGAAGCAGGCAGTTGTAGGGTGTGTGGCAACAGTAGGCCAAGTAAGCATTGGCCTTTTCAGCCCAGCCGTACTCCAATAGCCAGAGGAACCAGAAACAGGTGATCTGACCTTTTAAAATGAACAGCATTGCTGTCCCCGTGTCTTCCTGGGGACAAAAAGTACTTATAGAAACAGATTTTGCCGGATTGTATTGCATGATTCATTTTACCTTTTGGTATCAAAATCTTGTTTAAATAGTGTGTGTGTATATATATATATATTTATTAACTACAGAGAATTCAACCATTACTTTGTCAAATTTTGGTCTCCTCTGACCTGACAATTCCCATTCTAAGACCTGTGGTTTTGCTTTGATTCTTCTTAGAGTATCATTTTCTGAACATGAAAACTTCAACAGGTTTCAACTGCTACTGACACTGTCCTGCACCCAACAGAAGAAATGTATTTTTACTGCAGAGCAAAATGACGTGTTTCATGCTTCTCGCATATTATCTTTATTAAACATTTGGACAGATATGCATCCATTTATTATATTAATAATCTATGGCTTCTTACTGTGCAAATGCTGGTTGAAAGTTCACGAGAGCAGGCTTTTCTGTGAACTTTCTGTATTTATAATTTCAGTCACTGCAATAAATCCTGAGACTATTGCCTGCTTAGCAGCATCTTGCACTATACCCCAATGGCTAAAACAGGGAAGCTGAGAGCTCTACATCTGAATATCTCAAACTCTCTGAACAGCTTGATTGGAGTTTGATTTTCTTCTTAAATAATGCAAGTTGTTCTGAAGAGAACGTATAATCACAATTATCTGATAGTCAAATCCTTGGTGACTAACATACAAAGCTCCACTATCGCTAATAGAGATTTCATTTGAGCAAAGCTTATTGCAGCATTTTGTAGTCGCTAGAAAAAAAGTGTTCTTTGTGCGTGCTGTAGTTCAGAGCTGTAAGGTCTTTGTGAATGGTTACTCTCAAAGCGCTACAGAAGTTCCCCGGTTCAAGGTGGCTCCTGGCTCCTCGGAAAAATGAATGTGGGTTTCCAGCCTGGGAGGAGAGAAATAAGTGAAAAAGGAGCATCTTTTGGCTAGGCAGGACAGGTCTGCCTAGTGTGCAGCTCTGCAGCCAGGACCAGTCAGTGCTAAGCTGGTTCAGGAGAAGGAAGAAAGGTAAGTGCTGACCCCAGTAAACACAACAAGCATCCATTAATCGAAAATCTCAGTCACAGTAGAAGCTCCTCCACTCCTATTTGTCAGAGCAAAAGGATTTTCAGATTATAAAACCAGGAGTCGCCATGTGGTCACCTAACCACATAATTTAGGACACAGAACATCCTTGAATGTGAGCCAGTTTAAACTTGAGTACATGTGTTAGATTAAAAAACCCAACAACATCTATTCTTGATTTAAAAATTGCTAATGGTAGAAAAGCCACAAGAACCTATTGCCATCCACGCCAGTAGCAAAGTATTTCCCTGGTGAAATGTGTAGCCTTTTCCTCCTGCTCATTTGTCCAGCTCCAGCCACCAGATCTTTTTATATCTTTATTTGTCAGATTGGAAGAGTGTTAGTCCTGAAGTGAATACTTACCGTCTGTAACCAGTAATCCTCTAACCTTTTCTGGATATGCTTTAAAAAATGTGTACCTACAGCTTCTACCAGAAGGTGCTTTCTGGTCTTTTCGTTGCTCTCAGAGCTGTTGCCTGCACCCTGTCTGGTTTTCTGTCATTCTTTAGGAGTGCCTAAAGCAAACATCATGCGTTGGAGCCCAGCCCACATATGGAGGAAACAATTCATCCTTGCCAAAAACACGTGATCCCAGGAGTCACATTAGTTTTTGACCAGTTTTACCCCGGAGTTCATGTCCAGCTGATACCTGGGACATGAGCTGGCACGTCCCTTTTAAGCTCACTGACCCCTGGTTGAGGGTGCTCCCGACAGTATGTGCAGCCCCTACACCTTTTTTCTCTGCATCTGACTCTACTTTTCCCTGCTGGATAAATGACTATTGCTCAGTCATCTGACATCAAATGACAAAGCACCTCAGTCTTTTTCTTCTGAGTTCCTTTAATCCTCATTATATATAATAACCCTAATCTCTGCAACATCTGCCAATGTTTTGATGATTTTATTCTTTTACTGGCCCTTAATACTACCTCTGTTACTAATAGTAAAATGAGTACCATATTTTTGCAGGACATATCAGAAGCAAAGGTGCTCACTGCTGAGCTGTTCAACTACAGAAATGATAGCTAGTATCATCATTATACTGTGTAGCCTCATTTCCTTGAAGTTATACATTATTATTCACTTCATGTCTAAGATATTATACGGAGTTACTGTTCTGTATTTTCAGCTCAAAAGAGGGAGCTCTCTCAAAAGAGAGAGGTCTCTCAAATGATGTAAGGAAGGCTGGCAAGTAGAAGGCATTTTCTCTGATTCTATTATGCTTTTCAGGTAAGAGTGCCAAAGTTATTTATTAATTAATAAGCTCCGTGAACTACTTGAAATAATATGTTCTACATGTACTAGTTGAATTAACATATTATACGTAGGTGAAATGAAACCACAACAAAGAAAGACGAATAGAGGTTTCACAAGAATTTAGTGACAGACCATGAAGAGTGCTCTGGGAGAAACAGGGAAACTCTCTGAGGCCTTGCTTTATTCAGAAAAGCAAATTCGCTCTCTTTCTGTCTGAAACTGGTTCATGCTCAATCTCAGCTCTACATGTCAACTCCACCTCTGTTTCCTCTTTTAAATACTGACATCTTTTGATATGCTTGATTAGTCTCTATTAAACAATTCCCATTAAAGTGCCAAAAAGACACGCGTATCGCATAGAACAAAATCACATGGCTCTTTTTCCACATGGACTTCTGCAAAAATAACCAGCTACAAATAACCAGGGATGCATATTTTCCATGATTCATGCTGCGGAACCCACCATAGGCTCTGGGACTGTTGTACAGAATCTGAGCTTTCTCAGGAAAAAAAAGTTACGAGGCGGTCTGATGGTGAGAGAAGCTTTCCCAAACAGGAACTGAACATGAATCAAGTTGGAATGACTCAGATTGTTTTTGTGATTCTGCAGAGAGACAATCTGAGATAATAGCTGGGTTGTGTGAACTATTGCTGTAATTTATTACAATCAAAATTCAAAATACAATGACTTATATTCATATTACTGTTGCAAGTTGGGGTTTTACTTTTACTACGTATATCAAGAACACTGTAATATTTCTAGCCCCTCTGTGTGAATAAACACATAGAAAAATACTTATAGAAGTCCTCTGCATGCTTCAAAGGCAATCCGAACAAACATAGCAACATCCCTTGTGTAGGCTTGGTGAAGTACATTTTGGTAAGAAGACAGTACAGTTATAGCAGAATTGAGTTATGGAGGTAGGTAGCCAGCCTTAGGACACTGATGAATTTATACATGTAGAAGCTTGAGGCTTATGACAGAACAACATTTCCCTTCTAGAGGGTGAGAGAAAAAAAGAAGGAATGACTTGGAAGAATAAGCCTGAGCCTTTACTTAAGTATATGAATTAGATTTGATATGAAGAAGGAATGAAAGCCAGGCTATTTCTGTTTCACAAAATAGAATTACTGCCCAGGTATGGCAGCTGGTGTAGCGTAGGCAGCACAAAGTATCAGTACAGCTAAAGGACATCTCTGATGTTTGTGTGTTGTACAGGCAGGTTAAGTAAACGGTTTTAATTTAACCAACCAGATCCCATGACTCAAGGTGAGAAAAATTCTTCTTTAGTGCTGTATTCCATCCTTAGCCAGAAAGCTGTTCCCAATCAAAACTATATTTATCCATTATTTACCAGTTTAGTCAACTGAGGACAAGCTGTTCTGAAAATGTTTGTTTAAATCAGCCAGCCAGGCAGCAAGAAGAATAAGGAGAGCAAAGAAAAAACACAACAGAAACACGTCTAAAATTCCAGGGAAAACCTTTCTGTTGACATTATCAGGATTTGACCAAAATCTACAGTCAACGAATGAGAATGATGGCTATTAAAATAAGGCAAGCAGACTAGAGATTCTAAAGAAAGAAGAGGCAGAGGCAGGAAAGTAGTGGGAACTTCCCAAGTTCTCACTAAAAAGGGAAAAATGAAGGTGCAGCTGCAAGCAAGAAATGAAAGGGAACCAAAACTGGGAAAGTAAAGTAGAAAATGTGTGATCACTGATTTTAATGGATAGAGACATCAGGCATTGGTCTTGTCTGCAGATTTTCCTGAATGGGTGCTAGAGCCACACAGGCTGAGTTCAATATGGCCAGGATATTGAAATAGCTGGAAAATTTAGAGAGATTACTCATGTCTGAAGCTTTGGGAAGATCACATCTGGGTAATAGTAAAGGGAAATATTTATCTTTCATTTTAAATTAAGATCAGTTTGGAAACAATTGGGGATTTTTTGTTACAAAGCCATGTTTGGGGTCTGCCTTCTGAGAGAATATTTTAATTTGCAATTTTTACCCTGACAAAATTATTTTAGAGGATCACAATGAGTGCAGTGTGTATGTATCAGTAATGACCATGAAAAGACAACCACCACACAGCAAGCCTTATAGGATTCAGGAAGGACAGGATCTAAGTTTAACCACAAAGAAATCTGAACATGTTAAAAAATGTGTCTGAAATGAAGTGACTAGCAAATCCTCCCAAAATCAGTCTTTGCAAAGAGAGTAAATGTGGAAGGCATATTGTCTTCTTAATCCATAACAGACTGACACAGCTTTTGAAGAACAAACTGCAATTCTTTCTAAACTACGAAGCCTTGAAGGGAGACCAGGCACGGATTTACAAGCCAAGGGGAAAAGGGCCTTTATCCGCTTTCCTCTTGCCCCAACCAGCCCTCTCCATGCTGCTCCCTAGCCTGTTTTTTAAATAAAACCATACAAATATGTAGCTAGTGGAGGGATGGGGGGATGACCAGAGGACGGGTAGGCAGTAGATGGAGGCCACTTGGTTTTTTGTCACATTGTTTTCTGGTTTGCGATGCAGCAGCTTTACTTTTCTTATCACTTCTCCCCACTGATGATCTGTCCTTCTTGAGTCAGCTTCCACTGCAGTGAATGATTTCCATTTTTAGTTTACCATACATAAGTAATTATAACTTTCCCTGTGGACGTGGGCAATGAGCTTGCAGTCTTGACAATCACATGCTAAATGATGGAAGCACATGCTGATGGTCCAGCTCACACAAAAACACAAGCCTCCAAACCTTCTCAAGGGCTCACAACGTGAAACAACCTTGTTATCCCAGTTTTACAGACATAAACCGGGGCAGCGATGACTCGTCATTGTAAATATCTGTTGTGTGACCCAGATCTAATTTTTCATGGCCACCACTTCCTGCAGCGCATTCCGGTACCAGTGTCCCTGTGCGTAGCAGCATCCTCCTCACTTTTGGGTGTTTGCCCATGTCATGGTGTGTCTCGTCCAAGAGCCCTATACTGCTGCCGATGCCCTTCTCAGGCTCAGGCCCCTCCACATACATGGGCACAGTAGTCCAATTTTCCAGATGAGGAGTGTATTGGTCTTTCCCCCGCTATGTACATACAAAGGGATTCTTTGAACAAAACCAAGGAATAATATTTCCAGAAGTTCTCCAAATTCTTGGGAAATGCAATACACAGAACCCGACTGACAAAAGCTGCCTTTGGTGGTGGATAACTGTCTCGAAGCTTTTCCTTTTCCAAGTGTGGAACTGAATTTGCTAGCATGCTACACTATTACCTCTCAAAGCGGTAAAAGGCCTGTGTAGGATTGCATGAAAACTCACACAAAGCCTTACTACCAAGGGGAAAGAGTAGTCAGCAGCAATCTCCCAAATAGTTATGCTTCAAAAGCATCAGCCTGTAGGAGTCACAGTAACATTCAAAACACCAGCAGCTCCCTTGGTGTGATCAGATCTGCTTTTTTCCATCAGCAGCTGAGCCAGATTTTGAGCCAGCATTGTTTGCACACAGAATAGTAGAAGTTATAGCAGTAGTAGAAATAATAACAATAATAATAATAATAATAGTAACAATGATGTCTGCCCCTCCCCATCACTGACATGGAGGGCTTTGTAAAACAATTTTCCAGCACAGCTGTGCCAGTTGCACACACAGAGCACATCTGTTACATCTGTTTCATAGGATGTGCCATCAGCAGCAGAGGCAGTGCCAGACGATGTGCCAGTGTGCGAAAAGGCACCAGCAGACTTGCTGTAGGACCCTGTGAGGCAGGTCTGTTGTCCCTCCTGTGACCAGAGGACTGCCCAGCCTGCAGGATAGCAGTCAGTGATGCGCAGCCTCCTGTTTCTGCTTGCTGGTCTATACACACTTCACAGTGGTACACAACTCTCCTCATTCACCTCTACATGCATCAGGTTGATGGTGACTAATACAAGCTTTATTTTTTTTTTTTATAAGGAAGATTTTATATTCCCAAAGAGGAACACAGTGTCCCATTGTACATTTTCAATTGTCTTGTCTGTTTTTATAAAGCTGGAAGGATGGACCAACAAAAATCACCTGGGATGATGAATGGTTTTGAATGTCTCCCAAACCCCAGCTTTGAACTAGTTACTAATGCCTAAACAGGTGCCTATACAAGCCAGCTAGGAGCAAGCCAGAAGCAGGCATGTTTCCCTGCTCTAAGAATTGTCCTCCCATCTCTCAGCTGAGTGCAGCACTGGCTGGGCACCAGCCCCTCAGCCAGGACAAAGCCCAGATGGGATGATGGTGTGGACAGCAGCAGAGCATAGTCACGTTTCTTAGCCCCAGCTGCATCACACGAGCTGGAGCCCAGCAGCCAGCACAGCTCAGAGCTGTGCTGCACCGTGACAGCCCTCCTCGATCCCCTGGGAAGCTATCATTGCTCCAAGCTGCGGGAAAACCACAACCAGATCCGATGTTTTCGGTTTCTACTGCCTGCCCAGCCACATCAGACTGTCTCATTTTTAGCAAGTGATGTAGACATCAGTGAATTCTCCAGATATTAAAAGACTATCCTTCAGCCTGCTACACCACCTCTGAACGTGGCCCCCCACCTAGACTGCAGCCCTTCAAGTTATCCTTCATTTGTTTGTTGGTGTGCTCCCTTAGATCTGCAGCTCGCTTTGATTATTTGAACATCTGGAAGCTGTCACATGCTTTTTTTGACCGTGACCATCTGAAATATTACCCAGCAGGACTTGGGGGGAGACACAGTAAGGAAACAAAAACATCCTACTCATAAGAACATGTGGCAGGAATTATCAAATGACACCATCCCAAAGGGGAGTGCTATATATCCAAGCAAAGACAAACTTTCTCTCCATCCCCTAAAGCCAAGCCAATTGCTTTCCATAACATCCATTCCAGACACAAAAAACCCATTACATACAAATGCCTATTTTTTATTAAACATTATGTTATGAAAGTTGGCTGTCTATTACTAATGGGGAAAAAAGCATTTTGAGTTTCAAAGCTGAAAAGTAACTCCCCACATATATGACTCTCCATAGAATAGCCTCCCCAGAATGGTTCAGCATCTGAGGTCATGAGGGTGCATAGTCCTGGGTTGCCTGTTGTTCTCACAGACAGACTGCAGATTCTTTGAGAAAGCTGGAATGTGATATGCAAAAGTGAGATGGAAAAGGTTGGAATACAGTCAGAGTTCCTCATCAATCCCATCACCCAGACTGGGAGCTCTGGAGAAGAGGGGAAAGGCAGCCCAAAATCAATGCAAATGAACCCCATGTATTTGCAGCACCCACAAAATAGAATTTAACCACGCAAGTGGAAGCCCATGAAATTCAAGCACAGTTTTTTATATTCAGTCTCTCATTCTCGTTCTCAGAAACAGATAGCAACTGAAGTGGGGACAGCTGTAGAGACCATACCACTGCAGTTTGGCAGTGGTTAACCACTGATATTTTAGCCTTTGCCAAGAGATTCTCCCTGAAACCAGAACTAGATGGGAGTGGGTTTCCTTCTGGCCGGCCTGTTTGCTTACATATCACAGGACCAAAAATCCCAGTGTCCTGGATGCAGTCAGAGGAACAACTGGAAGCAGCACTCCCATGCATGACTTCAAAGCCCACCTTCCCCATGGGCAGCCAAGCTGGAGGGGGCTCTCTGCTGTTTCTTCCCAGGAACATACCCAGGCTTCCTCAGGCACTTGCAGTCAAATCTGTGTAACCACTTCTTCCATCAGTCCTCAGCCTCCGCATGTTTCCAGACTCAAACCAGACCTTGATGTACCCGCTGTCATTGTTTCTTCTTCATTTCAGGCTCCTTTCACATTCAGTGGCACAGCACTCTGACTTTTCATTATTTAAATCAGTGCCCAAAGCTACTGAAGTCAACTTGAGACAAGCCAAATGTATCCTGATACAATCCCAAAGACCTAGAATTAATTCATTGTACTGCAGCAACATTGGTTTCTGTGAACTGTCTTAACAGAGACACCCTCCTCTGGTGTAATCGAACAAAAATAATCCATGTTCTTTTCATTGGGATATGAAGAATCATGGAATCATAGAATGGTTTGGGTTGGACAGGACCTCAAAGATCACCTGGTTCCACCCTTCCAGTAGCCCAGGTTGCTCAAAGCCCTGTCCAACCTATCCTTTAACACGCCAGGCATGGGGTAGCCACAACTTCTCTGGGCAACCTGTCCCAGTGCCTCACCACCCTCACAGTGAAGATTTTTTTCCTAATATCTAATCTAAATCTCCCTGCTTTCAGCTTAAAGCCATTAAGCTGAAATGTAAAGTAAGTGTAACGTAAAGTAAAATGTACTGAATTTCGTATCAGTAAACTCGCATTGGTCTCATCCACTTCTATTGAGCCGATGCCATTCTGTACCAGCCTCAGCACATCAACTGCCTCCTACTCGGCACCTACTGCTCACTTCCAGCTTCCGCGTCCCTGTCTACCCCCGCCTGTATTTCCCCTTCGGGACCCCGCTCCTTCCCCAGGAGAAGGAGCTGCAGAGGGGCGGGCAGGCAGCGCTTGCAGCGCCTCCTCGGGAACGGGCAGGATACAACCTCCTCCTTCCCCCGTGTGTTCCCACTCGGGACTGCCGGGAGCAGCCTCTGCGCCGCGTGGACCCGCCCGGAACCGTTCCTGCATGTGCCCACCAGGTGTCACTGCCGCCGCGCCGCGCTCCCAGCCCCATCCTTATCCCTATCCGCAGTCTCATCCCCATCACTATCCGCTGCCCCATCCCCATCACTATCCGCTGCCCCATCCCCATCCCGATCCCTATTCCCAGCCCTGTCCACACCCTCAGCCCTATCCCGAGCCCTATCCACTCCTCCCGGCTTGTGGGAAGAAGGCTTTAAGGGGTGCCTTGTCCTACACACAGCTGGCAAATGTTTTGATTGCTGATGTTGGCAGTGAAACTGCAGTTGCTGCCCAGCAACTTGTACCATCACCATGGCTCAGGGTTTAGAGAAGGAAAATTAAATCGGGTTTGTTTGTTTCCTATGGACATCGGTTCTTGGCACGAAAGTCAGCAAGACACAGCAAGGGAAAAAAATTAAATAGAAAAAAGAGGCATATGATCACTTCAGAACTATTGCAGGGAAAAAGTGAAGCAAATTATTTCAACTTTCTTCCTTTCCGATTCTATGCTCTACTTATATTTTCCAAATAATGGGCTATAATGGATACCAAAAATGTCCCATCCAATAAATTTCTATCATCAGTATTTTTCATATTCAGCATTACAGAAGTCAAAGTAAGTAATAGCATTCAGGTTACTCATTTTTCCTCAGTAGAATTAAAATTTTAGCAGTATTGAATGAGAACAGCACCGATACATCAGCCGTGCTGGTGCTACCTTGTCCGTACCAATATGGCAGAAGAGTATCCAGGAGGACTCATTGTGAGAAGAAGCCATTTCTGCATCACAGGAAGGACTGCTGCTGACAGCTTCTTTCTGCCAGAGTAGGCAGCTGCCACTGTTGCTGCATGCACGAGACCATGAGACCTCAATAACGAGGAGTAACAAGCTCTGTCCTGGTGCAGGAGCTTTCAGGAACTGGAAAAGGATGCGCTTTCTATGGGCAATACTGGACTTCTTCACCACACTGGGCATGGAAAAGCCTTTTCTTTTCTTCTTTTTTCATACAACACGATTGGGGCAGCACGTCCAAAATCTCTGTTTAGATGAAAAAAGAAGCAGCAGACTCTACATGGTTTGAAGGGTACGTAGAACAAAGTCCTTCTGTCTTCCCAGTGCTGACCTCCATGTCAGGCAATGCCACCAAACACACGGGTGTCCCATGGTCTCTTGCTCCTCTTCTGTTTTCTCCTGATGCTTCACTAGTCACAGCATTAAACACAGAGTAGGAGGAGAGCAGCCATCAGTGAGTGCTCTCAAGATAGAGAAATAAACAATAGTCATAACAAGAGGCAGGTGGTGGGCCTTGATTCCACTATCCCAGCTGTTATTTTAATGCTCTTTTTTAATTTTTAACACTCTTCCGTCTCCCTCTCCCTCTCTCTGTTTTATTCCTTGAGGTCTTCTGGCCTACAAGCCCTTGCTTTTTTCTTTCCCATTAAAAGACACAAAGGGATCAGAGCCACTCTTCCTAATCCATGCAGTTGGTGGAAAGAGGCTGCCTTCAGAAGCTTTCTAGAACGAAGAGTGAATTCCCAGCACATGGTGTGGTCTAGGGCTGGAGAAGTCCAAACCATCTTTCAAAAACCCCCCAAACCCACGCTACAGTACCAAAAAGGTACCACAACTGACATCCAGGAAGCAAGCACAAGTGTACCTGCTGAGCAAAGAGCAAGTACACTTTAAAGGCAGTCTTACAGGTTTCACATCTCTGATTTCAGGGGAAGTACGCTGGGAGTTTGGGGCAGGGAGAAACAGTGAGAGATGCCAGCAGAGGCACTGAAAGGTCAGCAGATGCTCCATGCCCCTTGCTGATGGGAATTCCAAAGTGCAGTTTTAACACGGCAATGAGGTTTAAGCAGATAGTAAAGGCCAACTTGTTTTTCTACTCAGCTCTGAGAAACAGCAGAATAAATATCTAAAATTCATAACTTCCCCTTTTTTGTTTTGGTTTTGCTATTTTTTCCCAATAAAATGAATACCGCTAATACACAAGTATACAGAAACAGTTGGTGATATGGGTCTGTATGACTTGAATTGCCCTTGGAAGAAGCCTTTTGGAAGAAAATATAAGCGTGACATTTTAAGTGTTATAGGAAGAAAATAGAGATAGTAAAAAAACAATTCCCTTGCAATATCTATCTAATTATCTGCACTGTATCTTTAGCAGTTTACTTTGCTGCTAGTGTCACCTTTTGAAACACTAGATCATTTAAAATAAAGTCTATCCATTGATGAAATTCCACATTTATATCTCTTAACCCCCAAAACCTTATCTGTGATTTAGGTACAACATGAGCTTCCATAAGCCCATTCATTTTCTTCACTGCAGCTACCTCCCACACCAGTATAGACCAGGACTTAGAAATATTTTCTAGTCATGGGCTTAAATCTTCCTTCATGCCTCCCACAGACTCTTTGATAAGAGACCAAGATTCTCTGCATCACTCTGTGGACCTCCCTCATGTTGCTGTTACCATGAAAGAAACTGAAGCTCCCAATTTATTTGGAACTGCAGTTCCTGGAGTGAATGGCATGAGTACCCTTCCTTCCCCCAGCCCAGGGACACCTGAGGGTGTGACCCTCCTGGTACAAGGGCTTTACAGAGAGACTTACTTGGAGGACAGTTTAAACAAAGGTGGCAACATTACTAACAGCCACTCTGCGATCTATTGCCATGCCATGGCATGCCAGACTAGCTTTGAATGCCTAATCCTTAATCTTGCTGCCAAAGTACAGATTTTATGAACCCCTTCTGTCTGATGCACAGAGGAGCTTAGGGTAGTACCTCTGGTGTTTAGAAATGCCTCTGTGTGCTTACGCCTGAATCCTCACCAACATCTCCGAGAGAGGAGTTTGGCGCAGCAGTGGCTGGAGGAGTTGTGGAGAGCTGGTGGAAGCAGGGTGGCGAAGTGAAAGGCAGGCACCCATAGGCAGGATGATCCCCTGACATCAGACCACAGTCGGAGGCATGTTCTACCTCAGCCCTGGCCCTAGCACTGGCCTGCTTTTCCTTTAATGCTTTTTCTTTTTTTTAGCCTGTAGTTTCTTTCAATTCCAAGAAGGATAAAACAGAGGAGGGAAGTGTAAAGAGCATTAGTGAGCACCATAGGAACACACAGGAGGGATCAATGGAGCGAGGATCAGGAGAACAAAGGAAAAGGAACATAAAAGATGGAGAATCCTAAAAAGGATGTTACTGAGGGGGAGGAGAAGAAAGAGAGTCTAAAAGAAAAGATGAATCATACAAAGATAAGCACATCAGAAGAGATGAACTCGAAAAGGGTCAGAGATTTCAGGTTATACATTTCTCTCAGCAAAAAGGTAGAAAAGTAAGTTACACTAAATATGCCATTGCCACACACCTGTTAAAAAGGAAAGGGGGAAAGGCATAAAGAGGTGGATATAAAAGATATGTACATAATGAAATGCCTCGTTTATGCGATATACATGCAGAAGAAGCAGCCACAAGGTTAAGAGGAAGGGTGGTAAATAGTATCTATTTTGAAAGCTGACATCTGTGATGAATCTAATGAGAGATTTCAAAATCTAGTCAAATCAAACAGGAGCCAGTGAAGGTGAATGCAACAGAATATATTCTGGGAGCAAAGAAAAAGTACAATAAAAATTGTGCAAATGCCACTAACAAGGTAACATTTACAATCGTGTCTTAATATTTGATATTTACTGTCCGTGCCCACACTTGTAAATAAGGACTATCATCTAGCATTTGAGCAGGTTCTCAGGATTTATTGTCACAGCAATTTCTCTTAACAATTTATACATACAGATCCCTTATGGCAAATAGTGACGATGGTACTCGCTCTCATTCATGCTTTAGAGAATCAAGGCCACAAATTCCTCACTCTCACCCATACATAAAGATACCCCCAGGTAAAAGGACTACAAGTATTTCACAGGTTAGAATCAAAAAAGGAAAGTGATCTTGGGAAAAGAGATAGATACTCTGAAAAATGAGGATACTACTCAATGGACAACAGAAGAGGCCTCACTGACCCAAAAAGAGTTAGCTACACACACAAAGAACAACCATCTATGTTTTAGTGCAAAGGATCCGGGCGTCATTGTGCCACATACATAAGCTGGCACAGTTCAGTAGTGGCCATTTACTGCAAAAGGGGCAATCTCCACAGCTGTGTGTACAGACAGAAGTACAACAGCAATCCTCTGCCCTCCTCCTGTAAAACCTGCATGGGAGCCCTGCAACCTGCTCTGGGCACTGTCCTGCAAGAAAGCTGTAATACCCAGCCTGGAGGAGAGCAATGAAGTCATTCAACACTTCAGAAAACAGCAGTAAAGAAAGCAAAGGAGGCTGTGATGTTGCAATGGCCATTTATGTATTTGAGCAAAAAGGTAGGGAACATTTTACAGTGATTGTAGCAGCTTGGTCAAAACTAAATGGATAAATTGAAGCAAAGAAGATTTAGTTTTGTTACCAGGAAATAAACTTCATAGTGGCAGAGATAATGACTACAGAGACTCTGCAGCTCTCAAGCTGATGTCTGTACAAACAAACCCATTTATTTGCACACATCACCTGAGGACTCTACAGTCCAGAACAGAACAAGGAGGGGGAGCTCAGCCCCAGAGAGATCATCTTTGCTTCCCCTCCATCTCTTTGATATGGGGAATTCAGCCTACCTTCAACTCACAGGAGACAAAAGCATTAATCTATTCAGCACAGCCAGATCAAAAGGAGGATTGGTACAATTCATAACGACTTAGCAATTTGCTTATATAAATTGTGGACATGGAATATGTTCAAAGAAGTTGTTGATAATTTCCCTTGAACATCTTGATATTAAAGCTTTATTTTATATACATTCCTATAGCTATTAACTTTCCTTTAGAAAAACTTCTGTGTTTTATGCACCTAATCAGTCCAGTGTTAGTTCTGTGCACAACATCTCTAGCTAAAAGGGACATTAAAATCTGGTAATTCAAAAATCTAAATTCAAACAGCTGTTAATCACTTAGCAGAAAGATAAATAATTGGAAGAGCCACACATAAATCACTGGTCATTCCCAACTCCTCATTCCAGTTACTTAAAGAAAACAGCTTTCCCTCAGTTTAGTTGTCTGCCTTGGCGTTATTTTCTTTTTTTAATAAATAAACAACCTAAATGCACTCCTGTAAGTCTCATTTTCTGGATCTGATTTTAGCCCTCCAGTTTGTTATTTCTTGGGGGACTATTCGGCATTTATCTCGTTATTTCAAACAATATAAGGGGTGCAATCTGAAAAAAAGTAATTACAGATACTCGGTATTAATTGCTTTCTAGTCAAAAACCCTGTCATTAAAGGGCCAGCTGCAGTTGGTCTTGTCTGACTTTTAGGTGGTTTTGATTCAAGCTCTGCATGGCCATAGCTAGCAGGCTGGGAATCCACCAGCTGCATTCCACCTCTCAATCTGTCTTCATTACTCAGTTCCCCAGGTCTCCTCCCTTGTCGGTTCTCTTCTGGTCACTACAATTAACTCCCACTTCTTATTCCTGTACTCACCTCCAGCTCATTAATTTTTGGCCAGTCTCCATTACTGTTTCAGCTCAGCGTTTTGCAATTTCTCTCGTCACTGTTTAAGGCCTTGTTCCTCCCTCTTTGGTTTTGTAGGGTTGAAGGATAATTTTCAATTGCACCTCACAGAAGAATGGGTGAATATTTTGCTGTTGTCAGGTAGGTGCTAGGGAAGCTCACATATATCCCACCAGCTGTTTTCCTTCCCGGGCTGCTCTGGGAGCACAAAGCCATCTCAAGGCTGCAGCATCATCAGCAAACAATTCTTTCCTCTGAAGGCTTAAGAGTTGATTTATGCACAGGAAGCATGAGGTGTCTGATGAACCCCAACATCTCAGGTGGAAGTTCTCAGCACTAAGTTGTTATTTTAGTGAATATTACAATTAATATCTCCCAACAGAGGGTATTTGCAGCTTCCTGGGCAAAGCCAGATGGCACTGATTGATGGCTCTTCCTCAGGAGACAGGAAAGTGGTCCCTCCTGATTGGGTTGCTCTCTTGGTCCTTTTTACCCCAGCAGATTTGTGGCCTCATTGGAATTCCTCACAGGTATATTACAAACAAACCTTAATCTGAGTTAATCTTAATTCTGGAAGTGTATCTTCACATAGAATCAAGAATCATAGAATAGTTAGGGTTGGAAAGGACCCTAAGATCATCTAGTACCAACCCCCCTGCCATGGGGAGGGACGCCTCCCACTAAACCATGTCACCCAGGGCTCTGTGCAGCCTGGCCTTGAACACCACCAGGGATGGAGCATTCACAACTTCCCTGGGCAACCCATTCCAGTGCCTCA
>JANHGB010046451.1:0-22948 GCA_026283785.1 Coracopsis vasa | reverse complement strand
TTAGTCATCAGCGCGCTTGTAGTAAGCGTGGGTAAAGCCCTTCCCAAAATCTTCGTTCGTGAAGTCAAGCCATCAATCAAAAATCACATTGTGAAAAAAATAGTCCATGCTTATTTTTGGAACTATTTTATTAAAGACAATGGTGTGATAAGAAAATACATTCCTTGGGAATTACATTCTCTCTAAAATTTCAATGCTGGAATTGGTACTATTGCTCTGTGCAATTGAGGCAGCGTACACTGCAGGAGCACAGGCTTTCCTAGCAAGGAACCCTAGTGAGGCTGACACAAGGGACATTTTAGCTGGGGAAGTAGAGTCCTTATCCAGCAGGACTAGTGCATGCAGTAAGCTCCACAATGGCTAGCTTTGGCATGGCAGTCTTAAAGGGATTTGACCACAGTTCCTCTCTGGTCTTGCATCTTTCCTAGCCCTGAATTCAGTCACCCCAAATCATAAGTCTGGGCAGCTCCTGTAATTTTGAGTCTTTTCTGAGCATTCTAGTTTCCTTGGTCAAGATACTGCATGAGAATCTTGACTGTCTTTTAAAATGGCTTTCGTGTATGTGAGGCAATGTCTGAAAATGTGAAATAAGTGCCCCTAAAAGTGGAAATGTGGGTATGCATATCTCGAGTGAGCTGAACCCCTCATACTTGAGCATAGGGATTCCCATCCACTGACAAGTCAAATCACTGAAAAGTCAAATTTAATAACTAACATTCAAAATGCTCTTTATGAAGTTATTTTAAAGCCAAGATTCTCATGTAATACCATAATTGTAGCAGTGCTCACCAAAGTAAGGAATTGGTCACAGGGACAGACCATCAAATAGGCTGCATTTTGAATTATTATAAAGAATTAAAGACCTTCAAAGATCTAAAAAATATCTTCCCTGTGCATCCACAGAACATTACAGCCACAGATATAACTTTACTCAGGACCCATCAGGATGTTCCAGTTGTGTTCAGGCTCCTAGAACTGTGCCACTGGCATCATGTTACTGTAGCTTCATCATGAAAAATTGATATCATGCTCTGCCAGAAATCCTGCCTCTCTGAAGCCATGGGAATCTCTGAAGCACGAGTTAAAACATATATTAACTCCTCACATCTAAAAAGCAGCATGAAAGGTATTTCCAGCAGTGCATTAGCAGACTTACATGTAGTGTATCTGACATCATGGCACGATGCGTTGCAATGTCCTGTACTTAAGTATCTTTCTCCTTAGTGGCTAGCTTTCCCTCCTAGAGCAGCTCCTTGCTAGGCTTATAATCCTTGATAGAATGGAAGACAACGTACAGGCTGAAAGCAGAGGGAACCTGAACAGAAGAGAGCGACTGACTGTGCAGGAGTTAAGGCAGAAAGGGGATGCCAGCAAATTTGCCTTCGGGTGATAGCACAAGGCAGAAATCAGCTGTTGAGAAGTTTCTAACCACAGTCCCACCATGTTACCCTGCTATCACACTGCAACATGGAAAGTCTCTTATCAGAGTACACATAATAGTTCACTCATGGCAGATGGGCCATGTGAGGCTGGGTGCAAATGCCATTGTAGCTCATCTCTGCAGCTGGCAGCTACACTCCACTGATGTGGCCTGGTGTATACTCCAGTAGGCAATGGTGCCATCATATAGCATAGCGTTATATAATAACACCAGAACTGGAGCTTACAATACAAATTCAGAACAATTCCTAAGGGTCAAAATTCAAGCTTCTTGGCTGTTCTAGCATTTTTGGATGTCTCATGATGCAGTGATTCTAACATCACTACAAAGGGGGAGCATGTGGTGTTTTCTACCACTGGTTTGTAATGTTCTTGCGGAACAGATGTGGAACGTGTCTGATGGGTACTGTACAGACATACACAACAAGAGATGGTCCTCACTCCTAAAACACAATATTGAAGAAGAGCAGACAGCCTTTGTCTCCACTAATGGGGGTGGAAAAGGAGAAGAGACATCAGGGCATTAACCGATGAATTTTTCCTAAAGCAAAGGGAAACATGCTTTAACTGGTGAGTACAACCTGCCTTGTCCACACAAAGGTTTTAAGCACACTTCTCCCTCTGGTGTGGCCATACAGGGAAGTAGAAGGATTGGGAGAGAGATCAGAAGTGCCATGCCAGGGATATAGCTGAATCCTCATGAGAGCTACTGTTGACCTGGTTTCTGCTCTGCTGTGTTTAGCTCATCCATAAGGATTTCTGACTACCAACAGAATGCTCTGCATTGGCTGTTTCCCCTTTTGAAGGACAGCCCAAGCTGATGCAAAAGATGTATTTGGGAGCAACAGTCAATCCCTTCAGAAAGTAAAGTTGGAAAACCAACATAAGCAAAAAGCTGAATAGTGGGAAAAGTGGGTTCCTGAGTGGGGTGGCAGAGAATAAGGAACCACCATCATTTAAAAAATAAAACCAGAAAGTAGTCACCAAATCCCATCTTTGCCTAGAGCTATGCCAGGAGGATTCCTAAGATGAGAGATTATTGGTCCTTTAAAATAATAACCTGGAACTTCAGCCTGTATCCTTTATGATGAAAGCAGGGTTTGTCATGCTTGAAGAGATCAGCCACATAAGGAATCAAGCTCAAATGCTTTCAACTAGGCAGCACACTTTGCACCACACCTGATTTTGAGTGTGACATATTCAAACCAAATACAGGGCTTCCTGCTTTAGTCCTCCTTCTCCCTCCCTTCTCACACTGTAAACCGGGACCTTGATCCTGTGCCAAGAACACCTAACAATTACGTACAGCTGAAGCCAGAGCTGACTGAATGCTCTGCAAATGTTGCTGTTCGATTTTTTCAGCCTCTGTGTGCACAGCAATGGATTTGCCACTGAGTTTTGCATTGTTTTCTATCTACCCTCTGCCTTAACAGTAGCATCCATTGAACATGAGCCTTCTGCCCTTAGACGGGCACAGAAGGAAGAGACTGTCGCTACTTACATAACTCAGAGAAACAAAGATCATTGCAACAATGCCTGGCAGTGCTGCTGTCAGCCTCGCGCCTCGTGGCATTTCTGCAAGACACCATTCTGCCCAGCACCTTTCCACTCCAGGGCTTGTAGCTTCGATATTAAAATGTGAAGTTAACAGAAACCTGCATAAATGAACTCAGCGTGGAGCAGGTGTGATTTTGGTGTGTTGTGATACAAACCCAAAGCTAGTTATGTTGAAGCAAAGCCTTTTGACTGGATTCAGAGGAGATGCGAGGCATCGCTGTGTAGAAAGAGGCACTGTGTTATTACCACGCCATCACTGTCCGTACCTGTAATTTTTTAAAAAAAGAAAAATCAACCCAAACAAATCACAGAGTAGTCTAAACAGTGGAAGCACTCATGGAAGGACACGGTAGCTGCTCTAATGATATAGCACACGTGCAAACACCTACATCTTTATTTTTAACAGGGGTCCATGCAGTGTCTGCAGAAGCTGGAGGACAGCAGTGCATGGTGCCATTCTCCTCCTGAAATCAGGTACAGACAGGACAAGAGAGGTCAGTTTAGCAGTAACATACTTTCTGGTGCTTAGTTTCCTAAATAACAATCCATTTAACATTAACTGAGCTGATTATGGATTTTTTTTCCTTTCCACGTGGGGGGCATATCCCAGCTAAGGGATTCAGAACTTCCTCAGGGCTGACAGGGGAAAGGGCAGCAGGAGGCAGCAGTCTCAGAGGGGAAACGCTTGGTGGCGTATGAGAGTTCCCACTCTAGCCTGCCCAGGACGCTGTGGGCTTCCCAGCCTCCACCCAGGAAAGCCCAGGGGATGGAGAGGGACTCCACACCACCTCCTGCTGCTGCAGCAGTTGTCCTGCACAGCTCGGCAAAGCAGCTGCGAAGAAACACCAGGCTGTCAGAGAGGTCAGCCTAACATGGGAGCATGCAGGGGAGCCTTGCTTATTACCCCAGACACTGTTGCACATTTCTGAGACAAGCTGGGCTGTTTTGTGCATGTCCAACTCCGGCTCTGCGACACAGCTGCAAAGAGATCTGAGTTTCATACTGCAGTCTGAGCTGAGATGTTCCCCATTCTGCTGCTGTTGTGGCAGATGGGCCTCCTTTGACCTCTACGCCCCTCAAAGACCACTTCTCACAAACAGTGCAGAACAAGAGACTGTCGTGAGCTGCTTCCTTGTATCCGTTACCTTTTCTTCAGCTCTGCTACGTCCTTCTGCCCCTTTGCTCCAAGGTGATGCCTTCAGCACTAGCAAAGTGCTTTTCAATTGACTTCAAAGTGTCCTTCAAAGTACTTGATCTTACAGTTCACTATGATCTCTGATCATAGCAGTGTCTCTTACTCCTCATTCAGGCTGGCAGGTGTGCACTGCCTCCATCCTTACAACTAGATCATTTAACTCTGAAACCTAATGATAATCACTTTAAAATGTCAATCGTTTAGAGGTAGCACCCAGCTGCTCAAGCCTAAAAATACACTACTCTTTCCTTACCCTGTAATCATACACATAAATAGTAGTGGGAAAAATAGAAGTGGCTCCAAAAATATATATACACAAAAATATACATCTATGTCTCTAAATCATCAGTGGACAAATACTTGCTTTCTTTGGCTTCACATGCTTTATTTTCATTAAGATAACAGACTGAATGTGAATGCAGAAGCACTGCCTAACACAACAGCAAACTACAAGTATGCAAATGTCCATATTAATGAGGCAAAATATCTGTTGCCCTTTATATATGGCCTAAGTGTTGCTTTCTAAATGGTACTAAAATGTATGTTCTTATACTGTTCTTAAACACTCCTACATGCACATTCACTATACCAGAGATAGCCACCTGTCAGCATCCATGTTCAGGACTTCAGAGCATCACTTTCAAAACAGGAAATGACCACTTGCCAAACATTGTCCACAGGGTAAATAATAGCCTCTAGCTTGTGTATATGCAGAAGCCAGATAATCTCTTCCTGATCCTCTGTTTTCTGTGTGGTCCTCCTTCCTCTGAGGTCTTTCTGTTCACAGTACAGTTTAAATATTTGCAATGTCTAGTCCTATTGGCACCTTGGACTTCAAATGTAAAGCTAAGACCCTCCAGGCAGAGCAGCGTGAAAGGTGAGGTGTGTTGGGGTAGTGTGCATCAGTAGTCACCAAACTTTCTTGATTGCATATCCCTATCAGTAAAAATTTTGAACATACATCCCCAGTAGATATGTATTTCTCTTTATATTCATATACTACTGAAGTTACAGTATTTTCTTCTTGCACCATAATGGATCACCTTGCACATTCCATGGGGTACATGCACCCCACTTTGGAGACTACTGGTCTAGCCAATAGCTAAACCCTCCTGCTTGTTGCTCTGGGTTAAGCTATTTTGTAATCTCTTTTTACTAAATCAGAAGTGTGGAAACTCCTTTGACTCAGGCCTGCTCTTTAGCAATGCCAATTGGTTTGCTTGAAGGGTGTTACATAGAGGAGAGAGGGAAAGCACTGAAGGGAGAAGTAAGAATGTTCCGTTATGAGAGGAAAGAAGAGTTTAAGCAGGAGCTGTTGAATGGGTCTTTAAGAAATATTCTTACACCAAAATCCACCAGGTCTCATGGGTAGAGTATGGTACTCAGACTAAATCTGGTTTTTTGTAAGAAGAAAGTGGGTAGAGAGAAGAAAAGGATGCAAATAATAATCACACTGTACTGTCTGACAACTGTGCCTAAGGACAACACAATACTTCCAGGTAGTTCAACTCCTGCAAAACTCCTTACAGGTTGCAGGGTAGTATCTACCACCATCAGTCGTATGGCGTGGGCTGGATTACTTGGCCATGGGCCCGTTCAATCAAAGTACTTTTTAATATAACCCTGTGAAAGGACAAACACCAAGAAACAAGAGTTTTATTCCAAACTGAGAAGAGTGGTGTGGAGAAGAGAAAAGCACAGGCTATGTCTTGGATAGGGACATGGTGAATTTGATAAAACACAAGCTGAACACAGAAATATGGAGCCTTGCAAAAGACTTAGCAAAACCAGCTAATACAGTTTTGGGATGAGTTAACAGGAGCTCTCTATTGGTATAGAGGAAAAATTTTACTTCATTGGGTACTAAGAATTAGCTTTGGGCTGGCAGAAGCCACATAGATTGATCATTCTTGAGAGAAGACAGATCACAAAGCTGACAATCCAAACAAAGCTTCTTTTCTTGCCTTTTACTTTCATGAATTTTTCTTGCATGTAGGAGAAGAAAATAGAGCTAAGTTATTGGTCTCTGTATTTCCCTGGCTCCTTTCTTCATGGATAATAACCCAGTTCAGCAGCTGTTAGGTTCTTCGGGCCAGTAACCTTAGCCAGACATTTCATTCCAAGAGAGAAAGAGCAGAAGGTGAGGAGGGAGCAGGTGGCTTGGGAGCTCATATCAAAGGTTTGTGTATCCTAAGGAGATGTACATAGGGGGAGCGCAGGAAAAAGAACCTGGAAATTATTCAGAGCTAGCAACTGGCTATCAGATTTAGAGGCATGAGTCATGTCTGTACATTAGACACCTCTCTGGTAATTTACAAGTATTCCTTCAACAGTGAGAAGTAAGATAGGACTCAGTATCCCTGATACTGCAAAGGCATAGAAAAAAAATGCATATATCAAGAAAGAAAAACCCTTAAGCAAACAATCATACTTGCAGGCTTTTTTGTCTATCTGTATGAAGCAATATGGCCACGTGCCACTTCTCTACTTGTTTGGTCATCAGAAAGAACCCAACTAGAGCAAGTTTCATCACTCCTGTCCAGATGAAATGTTCACAGCTGTTGGCATAGAAAACAGTGGAAAGAAACCACTGACACTGCATGAGGCCCCTACTTCCCCTTGATCTGAGGCTGGCATAATGCTATTTGAATTAATAAGGTGCTGATGCAGTCCTTCTAAACCCTGAGTTGTTGCACAATGCATTGAGTGAGAACATAACACACAGAAAAAACCTGTCATTGCTGGCATATGAGCTGAATGAGTGAGACACATGGCCCTCCATTCATTAATGACTAAGTGTGGCAACTGTTTTTCACTACACCTTTCAAACCACATCAAACCTTCATCAGACCAAACAAGTTAGACAATACTTCATATAGTTCACACAGGTACCCAAAATGCTACTTAAAACTCCGTAGATTTTTAGTAGATTACAAACAATTTTTAGTAGTTTTTAACTTACCTATATTAGATCACAATATCTATTTTTAATACACTAGAAAGCAGAAGGGGAAGTGAAAGCTGGAGTTCCCACAAGGGAGGGCTAGCACCGTTCAAGAAATAACTACATTTATGGATTGCAACCATGGCTTGCAGCCTTCCCTTTGAACGGGCTAGAGCCTCTAAAAGAGCCAGGGTATCTTCCACAGAGAAAGGTATTGTTCAGGTCTTGTGCTTACTCAGTGATGTACCTTCCCTTTGGTGTTTGTGTGAGCAGCAGGTGGGCTTCAGAGTTTATCTCACTTCAGAAGCTCAACTGATCTTGGAAATGGTATAGTTTATACCCACTACACCGGTTTAGGAGCTGCCAAAACCAGCTCCACAGTTGGCCACTCTTGGAGTACCAGAAGGGGTCAGTTATTATTGTCAGGCATCTCAGGAGGCTGCTGCCCGCTTTCAGCCTCTAGAATGATCACCTGCTGATGTCGCTGCAAAACACAGGATTATTCAGCATCCTTCCCGTCTTCTGCTAGCTTAGTGTTGACTGCTGGGTGCCAGGAGACATTACTCATCACATGAGAATTAAAATTGTGATTAGCCATATATTTTACAGCTGGGCTTTCAAACTGGTTTCATTTTGCCAAGGGTTACTGTTGTCAAGCTGTTCTTTTCTTTTTGGTTCATGTTAAGTTTCATCTGAGCTGATTGTTTCTCCCTGGTAAAGCAGCCACACACCTGACACAAAAGAGGTTCCCAATCCAAGGACTTCTTTTTAATCCTCAGCTACATATTTGTTGCTCTGCCTTCCCCATGAACTGAAATTTATAGTCCTACCTTCCAATACAGCTGGGGTCTCTGGGAAAGAAAAGTTATATTCTCTGATGCTGAGTTCCTATGAGCCGGGACAATAAGGAGGAAGGATCTTGAAAAAGAGGAGGCACAAAGCCTATATCATTTTGAGACAGAAAGAATGCCACACAATATGCATATTGATCTAGGAATCACCAGAACCACCCATCTTACCTGGCTTTTCTTCTGTCTCATCACAGCACTGCCAGGATAAATACAAACCTCAGGGGAAAACAGCATTTGTTGCTTTATTGAACGGTCTCTAGGAATTGCTGCTGATTTTGCCTTCTCACATGGCCCTACATTGTTAATCAAGATCGCTCTCATCAGAGAAGCAGGAGCCTTTAGGAGGAGGAATTTCAGAGATGACCCTTTGGAAATTAACTCTGATGCTTTGGGCCTCACTTATCTGCAGCATTGTCAACTCTGGCTTTTTGCAGTCTTGCAGTAGGGCTTTGGGGCTGTGGGTTTCCAGCCTCCTAGCAATGATTTAGGTACCTGAGCTTTCACTCACTAGCAATAATACAGACTTATAATCCTTAGGATTCTATAAGAAAATTTAAGAACAAGAGCATCCTGTAGCCTACAGTAATCAGCAGAGAGCTATGTTTTTAGGGAAAGAAACCAAAAAAACTTCATATTTCAAGATGCTTAACACTGAACTGGCACGTATGATGCTTATGATCACACTCCCCCTTGAGGCATCTGAAGGTTAAAATCAATTCTTGACTCTAGCCGGACTCTCACTGGGCTAATAGAACACCTTCTTCCAACCTAGTTGTCCCATCACCACAGCCTAAGGGCACCAGTCCTTCTTCACCATCGAGTGACAGCTCGGCTAAGCCTTTCATTGCTCTCTACATCCAACAACTTTAGCAGGTGGAGCAGAACAAAGTGAATTGATCTGTAATTCACAGAATCACAGAATGGTTTGGGTTGGAAGGGACCTTAAAGATTATCCAGTTCTAACCCCCTGCCATGGGCAGGGACACCTTCCACTAGATCAGGTTGCTCAAAGCCCGGTCCAACCTGGCCTTGAACACTACCGGGGGGGGGCATCCACAGCTTCCCAGGGCAACCTGTGCCAGGGCCTCACCACCTTCATTGTAACGAACTTCATCCTAAATCTACCCTTTTTTGGTTTAAAGCCATTCCCCTTGTCCTATTACTCCTTGTCCTTGTAAAAAGCTTTTCTCCAGCTTTCATGTAGGCTCCTTTAGGTACTAGAAGGCTGCTATGTGGTCTCCCCAGCTAACCAAGCCCAACTTTCTTAGACTGTCTCCATAGGAAAAGTGCTCCAGCTCTCTGATTATCTTTGTGGCCCTCCTCTGAACTCACTCCAACAGGTCTACATCCTCCCTTTTGGTCATCCAAGACCTGTGTTAGAAAAAAATGGTAGCCACCCCACTCCTTGACAATTCCTTGGGCTCACAGTGTTATAACAGGGCCAAAACCCCCAAACCCAGCAGTGGTACACAAATCTTCTTGTGCTCTCAGAAAGAATTGCTCTGTTCTTGCAGGTTGTGTTCTGATGCCTCTGGTGGTCCCTGGGACTGCTTCACCCTGTGGGTGACACTGGGTTGTGTGGCCTTGCTTTGCTGAAGGGAGCTAAACCCTTGCTGAAGGCTGGCAGGGAAAGTGACTGGTCTACCATAGGAAGCTAGGTCACCTGAGAGGCTTTTATTTCTGATCCAATGGAAGTCAGTACATATATCATTAAATCCTGGTGCTTCTTTTTCCAGCTATTTCTTCCTGACTTTGAAAATCTTCATGCATGGCCATGCATGAAGATTTGTAATGCAGCCTATCTGTATGCCCTAGAGGTTGCCAGTTCCTGCCAATGCCAATCCATATGGGATTATTCAAGTGTAAAAGAGTCCAAGATTTGACCCCTAGCCTATGAACATTTCTGTTTGCAAGGGAACTTTCCAAGTATTTCTTCCGAGTTTGGGGTGACAGGTGGTCTGCCTCCATGCTCTGACTCCCTAGACATCTAAGCAAATGTTAGCAGGTAGATGAGGTTTGGAATTCACCCTTGTAAACTACTGAGTCAGCATCAATGCAATAAAACCACATTCCAGCTCAGTTAGCAAGGTCTTTCCCTCAGGGCTGGACTGCAGTGGCTGCCAAAGGAAAACAGAAGGAATTGAAAGGCTCCAACAACACCGTCAAATTTCAGAGCAAGGGCATGGGCAGATCTGTGGGCATCCTGACTTTACCCTTTGCCAGCCAACCTCTTCCGCCTTTGCTGTTCACTAATGTAGATTTAGCATCAGCTGGCAGAAAAATTGTGCAAGACTATACAAGGTCAGAGATCCTTGTATTTCCCATGATCTCAAGCCTGCAGAATTTTCTTGGACTTCATTATTTGCTACTGGAACCACTGCCCCTAGTACCATATTACAGATACTGACACCTTCTCTTAAGCTGGAAGTTTAAGAAGCAATAGCCTCTTATTGTGGCAATAGTCACAATAATAGACAACCTTCTGGACAGCATTAGCTGCTGGGGTTATGAAGGACAACTGACTGATGAAAATCTCTACCTAAACAGAGAGGTACCTTGTGGAGGAATCATATGCAGAGTAATATGCATGGTTTTTCTCACTGCAGACTGTTCTGTATTCACTGTTAGACGGAAATGAGAGGCAGAAAGGGGAAAATGCCAAGCCTTATGTAAGACTCGCGGCTGGCAAACTGCTGTGGGTGAAGAGTTCTCCAGGAGGACGAGCTAAGTTTTGCTTTCCTGGGGTTGGAGGGAGAAGGAGGGTAGTTTTGTTTAACAAAACCCTGTAAAGGCAGCGACGGCTTGGCTGCAAACCGAAAAGGAAGGATGAGGCAGGAGAGGGCGCCACTGGTTTGCTGGCAGATCCCACTTCAGCTGGCAGGCTTTGCTGATCCCGGCTGACACAGGTCCAATCCAAAGCTGATTGAGCTGTTTCCATCAGGTGCAGGAAACTCCGGATGAAGCGGACAGCAGAGAGATCAGAGCGAGACATGCTGAAACTTCCCTTCAAGGAGGGATACGCGGGTTGGTAACATCCCTTGTAGGGTGTTATCCTAAGGGTGAATTTCTCCTGATGAACACTCTGGCTTAAACCCAGAGGTACCACACAAAACATGCTCACGGCCTGTGCAGCACGGAGCAGCTGTGGCTCTGTGAGTCTCATGGTGTGTCACTTGCTGTGGGGCAATATGTATCCTCTGCATTCCTCTCTCTGCCTTGCTCCTGCCACTGATGGTAGAGGAATCGCGGCAGGAAACAAGCCACAGCCTGGGCATGAAGGGAGTGAGGTGCTGGGCACATACTTGCATGCTGCAAGTCCCTTTGTGCTGCCACTTCCTGCTTGAGTTGTGACAGCTCAGCATCAAAGCTCCGTCACACTCATGCAGCTTCCCAGCATTAACAAGCAGGGGAGGAGGAGGGCACACTGCTGAGGTATCTGCAGTTCATTTTCTCCTGTCTTGGAGGAGCACAGCTGTGCCTTCACTCTGTGCATAGGAGGAGCAGTGCAGGCTGCCACTCGGAAAGGAGAGAACAGTGGAAAGCTCTCATTTGCAAATATAATGTACAATTGCTTTTTCTTACTCGGAGCACACACTGAAGAGCTCACTGGCCTTGCAACACACTGGTTCCACTCACATATTGGTGAACAGAAGCAAATGGGAGTATTTGGGAGCAAGAAGTAGAGTGATCTGGAAGGGGGGGGCACTGCCAAGTGATCCTCGAGTCTCCTTGCAAAGTATCATGGACCCTTTCTGAGAGCCTGCACTTGCAAACACACATCTGGAGGATAGCACTGCAGGTATGGGGTTTGGGGAAAGAGGGAATGGAGTCCAACAGGGAGTGGACCTAGTGGCTAGGGTTGAGGATGATACAAAGCCCAGCAGACAGGCAAGCTGGAGGAGTAAAATAGGAAAATGCCACAAAGCAAATTTTCCTGAGTCCCCAGGGATTTTCCTGCTCCCCAATGCAAGGCCTGGCAGAGGCCTCAAGATCAGACAGAGCTCTGGAGAGAACTGAAGGTTCCAGCTACTGTGAGGGGCTTTGGGGAACGAACAGAGGGGCTTTCTTCTAAGGAACCATGCCCTCACTTTGCCTACTTCTCCTTGCCCACCACAGGCTGCTAGTGGTCCTCACCACCAGGGCACCCAGGGGCTACCCTCAAAGGATGACTTCTTTGGCTTGCACTCAATACCAGCCTGAGCCTCTAGAACAATGACGTTGCTGTCTCTGAGAGGAGAGGATGACTCCAGGTGACTACAACATGGCTGTTTCAGAAAGGATACCCAGCTCTAGTGTTGCTTCCCCTCAGCAGGAAATGCACCAGCATCTCCCAGGTTCTCTCTGCTGTCTCTCCTTACACTAGCAGGTTCTGTGTCCTTTTGATGATGCATTTTTTTACTTGCTGCTTGGTACCACCTTCATTTCTTTTCCTTCTACCAACCATTCTTCCAAGAGCAAGGGAACCAAGGCAGTGCCTGAGTGTGTCCCAACCTACGCACACTGCCAGATCACGGGCACGACAGTGGGATAGGAGATCCGGCAGCACAGGGGTTAAGCCATTCTGCTCTGGCTGTCCTGGTCTCTTCCCTCCCATCTTCTACCTTGAAATAATCAGTGGGTTTTAGCCTTGCAGGCATGCAGAGGGCATACAGCTGCTCTTGTACAAGCAGTAGTACCCTTTAAGCTGCTGGGGACTAGCTGTCTGAAGGAATCATTTCCAGGGACACATTCAGAGTTGAAGGATAAAATAGAAAGAAAAAAACAAGCAGAGAGAAAGCAGAGAGGTGCACCTTATTCCAGTTACATTTAACACAGAGATCAAGGTCTCAGTGTTTGTGTCTCCCACTTAAGAAGGCGAGGGATTGTTTTCCAGAGGCCTTGACTTAAAAATAAAACAAACATATAAAGAACGACTCATCTCTGTGAGGAAGAGCACAGCTGAATGTCACTCGCTGTCTCAAACTGAATTTCCACAGGTTGGCTCAGGAGATGGGTGGCAGGTAAGCACATGGACAGAAGTGCATTTTTCAAGAGCAGGTCACAGCAAGCAATGAGATGCAATGGGATTTGATCTGCCTAGCTGGCCTGGCAGTTGACCAGTCTAGGATAAGGCAAGAGAGGCCATGGTTTCACAGTGCTGGTAGCTTTCTTTTGTCTGAAAGAGTCTAGCAGTTGCAAGACTACAGAGAAGCATCTGCTTGGGTACCTCTTCTCTTTCCTTCTATGCCATCAAGTTACCTAAATCACCTTATTCAAGGGAAGAGAGAGGACACACAGACTGTTAGCAATCTACTGCATGTTTGCTGATATGTTAGACACAGTTTGCAGCTTTCAGCCATTATGTGCCCCTTGTGAAATCACTGTTTCAGATGGCATGCAAGAAATAAGCAGGGACAATCAACCTCTGCCTCCTCTGATACAAAAGCTCAGAGGGCTCAATGAAGGCAGACTAGAAACCTTCAGGAGGAGGTGGCTTTCACACGATGTACACTGACGCTGCAGAACTGCCCACAGCAGGATGTGGTGGATGCTGGACGGGAAGGACCCAGCAGATTCAGGGATGACAGAACCACAAGGACACAGAAGCTGTACTTGGCTCAGCTATCTCCTAAACCGTACCTTGGTGAAGGCTGTGAAAACCCTCAGCAGCTTGGCTCTGGTCTGGCTCGTGGGGTGTTTATCAGAGGACTGGGAAGTGAACTGCTTGAGGAAATTAATCGTATTGTCACGATACACTAAAAATCTGGAAAAGCTGTTGGCCAAATGGCCAGTTTGAACCCCATGTCCTCCTTGGAGGCTGGTGACTGAGCTGGGGAAGAGTCAAAACAGGTCAATAGTCTATTGACTGACATCACCATTAATTCAACTGCTATCTGAGATAAGGAAAGAGTATTGTCTTGAACGTAGCCAAGAGTGAATTATGCACATTCACAGTCGCATATCTCCATGGGTGTCACCACTTCTCAGCAAAAATAATAGCAGACCTAGAAAATACCCTTAATAAAAGTGAAGTAATAAACAAAAACAACATCCCCCCAAAAAAAACCCCAAACAAATAAAAACACCCCTAACAACAGAATCTTAACATTGGTAAATGTAGTGTCCTGGCAGAATCCCCTTGGAATTTGTTTAGTAAAGGCTTTAAAGAGGCTGGGCTAGTGGGACACACAGCTCTGGACAGAGATGACCCTATCCAGGAAGGCTGTGTGGCTGCAAGATGCCATATGCTGCAAGTCTTCCAGAGACCAGGCTATGCTCCCTTCAAATTTTCCCAAGAGTCTCAGGTCCAATGGGACTACATCCTAGGTCATGGTGTAGACCTCTGATTTGCTCTGTTTCTTAAAGGAAAAAAAGGTCACTGCATAGGAGAGCAAGTTAAAGGCTCAAGCATGAGAGGAGGAAGTGATCAGTGATCTGCATAAATTCCAGGCCACTTGATGGTTTCAGATTTGCTGACATCAGACTGTTGTCAGATTATTCGTAATCTGAGAGGTGGAGAGACACAATTTATTATGTTTGCACCATGCCCAGTAAAAATGTTGATACCTCTAATCAACATCATCATAAAAGGGAATATTAGTAATAAAACCAGTCATACAATCATTGAATGGTTTGGGTTGGAAGGTACTTTAGACTTCATCTAGTTCCAATCTCCCTGCAACAGAGGACACTAGACCCCCCATGCAGCAGTAGATTGGGTTGCTCAAAGCCCTCTTCAACCTGGCCTTGAACAATTCCAGGGACGGGGCATTCACAGCTTCTCTGGGCAACCTGTGCTAGAGCCTTCACCACCCTCACAGGAAAGAATTTCTTCCCAAAGTCTAATTTTAGTCTATGCTCTTCTAGTTTAAAGCCTTTTCCCCTAGTCCTAACACTACATGCCCTTGTAAAAAGTCCCTCACCAGCTTTCTTATTAGCAAAGAGGATCACTAACTTCATTGTAGAAGTCTGAAATAGCTTACAACTTCTTCAAAGACACTCACACATGCAGCACAAACAACAGGAAGGGAAGGGAGACACCAGAAACATTTGGTTTATTTAGTAAATCTTTGCAGCATCAGAGGAAGCTGCTGCACGGCTCCGGATTGCTCCTCAGTACAGGGCTGCTGCTGTGCAGGTCCTCCCCGTGCAAAGAGATGCCCATCTAATGTTGGGTGCCCCAGAGATGAACACAGTACTCCATGTGGGGTCTCCCCAGATTGGAGTAGAGGAGGACAATCACCTCCCTTGACCTGCTGGTCACACTGCTTTTGATGCAGCCCAGGATATGGTTGGTTTCTGGGCTGCGAGCGCACACTGAAGCCGGCTCATGTTCATTTTCTCATCAACCAGCACCCCCAAGTCCTTCTCCTCAGGGCTGCTCTGAATCTCTTCTCTGCCCAGCCTGTAGCTGTGCCTGGGATTGCCCTGACACAGGTGTAGGACCTTGCACTTGGCCTTGTTAAGCTTCATGAGGTTGGCGTTGGCCACCTCTCAAGTGTGTCAAGGTGCCTCTGGATGCCACCCCTTCCATCCACCACACAGCTTGGTGTCATCAGCAAACTTGCCAAGGGTACACTCAATCCCACTGTCCTTTGCTCAGGATTGCAGCATCCAGTGGGGTGGGATTTCCTTTCAGGAAATGGACTTCTCTCTCCTTTCCCCTTCTGCCACTTCTTCAGACAAAAAAAAATCTCCCCAAGCAGTTTGCAGCAAGGAGCATATGACAAAGATGAGCAGTCTGACCTCTCTGGGAAGCAGAGATACAACCACACACACAGTTACAGTAGTTTTCTGCAACCAGTTTATCATTAACCTGTGAAAAGCACAGTTCCCTCAGAAAGTTAAATGGTGCACACTTTATTTGCATTTGGATGCAAACTAGAATATCACTCACGAGAGGGCTGAAATCCTGGAAGGGCAGATTGCATGTATTAAGCCTCAGGATTTGAGTACTGTCAGAGAATATATTGTTTCTTTTTACAGTTTGTTTCTGTCCTCTGCCACCTCAACAAAGAGAATAAATCAATCTCTTCCCCCTTCCTGGAAAGTGAAAGGGGAAGATTCAACATCTGCTGATGAAGACAATTTGAGTCGTTCACAGTCTACTGATTGGAGTTGTTCAGTCCAAAGTCTGAAAGGCAGGGATGGCAGCATCTCCAAGGGGCTTGAAGTAGTGACAGCCAGCCTGAGGCCATGTGTCTTAGCAGGCATGCAGACACCAGCTCACTCTCCAAGGCAGCCCTGCCACATCCTCAGTGGCTGAGGCAAGTCAGTTGATCTGCCCTTGAATTCAGTTGTGAAGAGGGAGATGGTGTTGGGAAAAAACACAACCCAAAACCTGTCAACTCCAATGCTACTCGCGCAGAGAGGCCAGGGCAAGACCATGGCAGGGCAACCTGGGCTAAGCCTGCTCTGGAGGCGGTTTATGAGGAAATGCTGTCATTAGAGTAACATTCTAACGGCAACATGTTCTTTGAGGTACAACAGACTCTGGCTGCAGAGGAAAGGCAGTCAGGGATAGAAGATGGAGAGGTGCAAAACTGATGTCCCTGCAAAAGAAGGACATCCTCTCTCCTTAACTACAACTGCCTCTTTACTACCTGGGATAAATATTATCTTTTGGGGAAGTGTCTCACCACAACAACTGCCTGTTGTTATAAACAGGTGCCTTATTATAAAGCTGGACGGGAGCAGGGGAAATCTTCCCCACAGCACATACACAAACAGCTTACAGGGAGATCAGGACCAGATTCTGAATGCTAACAGTTTGGAGCACTAGGAAGATGCTTTTCTCCCACCTCACTGTAAGCCTGTCCTCCTGGGTATCCCAGCTCCTTGGAGCATCCTGGCATCTGGAAATGAGCTGCAAGCAGAGGATGGTATGTCCTCTCCTGGTATCTCTTATTCTAGGGGAACTTAACTAAAAAACTGAACACAACAAAGCAACTCTGAAAGCAGTTAAATATTGCTTGCTTCATGCATATAAGCACTCTGGCATCACACATCAGCCTCTCTATACCCAAGGCATCCCATTCCTCACTGGAAGGCAGAAGCTGTCGCCTCATATACACCCTGAGAAATTTCTCAGAAGAAGCTTCATAGAGGACCTCACCTCCCTAAAAAAGAAAAGTGGCATCAAGAAAGGACTCTCATAGGTCATCTTCCACCTTCACTCTACATGTGGGAGCTCAGCTCCTCCAGTTGCCCTGTTTTGTTCCCTGCCCATCACCTGAGTGGGGTCTGAGAAGGTCCCTAGCACCAGAGAAAGAACCAGCTGGATAGCAAATACTCAGCAAGGCTACTGCCAACTTGCTGCTGCTGTTGTCCATAGCTCAAGCAAGACAGAGAAGCACTGCTACACTTGTATACACTTGCATATTTGTGTAAATGGCTGTGAGCTTACAGAGAGGAAATGGGGCTGCAGCATCAATACCACACAGGAATCAGGTGTCAGTTGCATTCCACACAGACAGGTTTTCCTCCTGATGCACATGGCAGACAGGGAGAAATGTGCTTGTTGTGCTGTTTCCCTGGAACAACCGTCAGCCGACCCTGAACGTTTCCAAAGGAAAGGATAGAAAAACGGTGTCCAGATTCTGCATTATACCAGCATTCAGGCACAAGCTGAGAAGAGGCTGTGATACCAGTAACACCAAATGGCACATAGTTGAAGATGTCAGAGACATTTGTTCTAACTACCTCCTTCTTCCAGTCAACTTCATATAGATAAGTATAGCCCCTATAGATACCTCCTTTGCTAGTAAGCCTCCAGGGCATTACCAGCTTTGTTCTTTTACCTATATTATCTTTGCAGCTTGCCTTTCTGCTGCCAGCAAGAGTAAACATGGCCTTTCTTTTTACATAGGGTAGGAGATTGTCTCAGAGGTAGGATCATTTTCCAAATTTATGGGGTTTTTCCCCTTTCTCTCTCCAGATTTCCAAAGATTCAGGACAGAAGCTTTGCTTTGAGTCTTTACATAGTACAACCAACAAATTCTATGACTGTAATTGGTTTTGCTAACTAAGCTAATAAAATTTTGTGAGTAAATGAATTAAATTCCAGTATGTCTACAAATATATGGGGATAGGATTATTTATGTCTTGTCGCAAAACCACCGGCTTCTGATCAGCCAGATGCACGTCATGCTACATCACATATTATACTTCATAGCATGATACAAACAGAAAGCTGTTCACTAGGTAGCACAGGTCAAGTACAGCTGGTTCTTGTAGAGGATCTGCTATGAAGTTTAGCCATTTCAAATCTCAGCATTTTTTATCTAGGATTACAAATAAGCAGATTATTTTCCTCCTTTTTTGGCACTGCATAAGAATCAAAACATGAGTTAATGCCCTAAAGATAATATCTAGCCCTGGGCCAATTGTTACCACTGTTGCTAAGAAAACTCTACACAGAAAATGGCATTGCAGAGCAGTTGCAAAAATCACAGTGCAACCCAAAAAGCAGAAGCGGGTGATTTTGTGTAGGTCTGGGTTCCACAGCTTTTTACTTTTCCCCATTGTTGAACACAGATGCAGAGCACTGTCAATATTTCATTCAAAGTTCAAAACAACACAGATATCCTAAGTTTGTTGTTAAGAAGAGCTAAAGATGATGAAAAGCTGGCTTTAAAAATTCAGAAAAAATCAGGATTAGAAAACAGAGCGTGGAACTGGACCTGAGGGCTTACACAAGCCCCTGTGAAAGCTCTCTGGGTAGTCAATGGCTAATAACCCACTTTGGAGTCCATGGAGGGTTGCTGCCAGTGGGAAGTCCTGGGTGTCTTTGGGAACAGGCTGAAAAGCACCATTGCAATTGACTACAGCATACTGAGAGTGTACCCCAGAAGCACAAGATATGAGTCTGAGGATGTGTTCTGCCCTGTCCTGGTCCCAGAGGGCTGTGGTCCTCCTATCCTGATGCATGTTCCTTCCATCACATTCCAGGGTGGTTGCAAAACAGCTTGGAGTGACTCAGGCTCAGCTGGAGAAAGCATCATAATTTCAGGATCATAATGTTCCTGGCCTGCAGTCTGGGGCCTAGTAGTTGTGGCAAATTTCAGCTAAGAACTTATCTGATCCCCAGATTTTCTCCCTTTAAGCTCTGCCATCTGAGCCTTTGGTTTCTTGGGCCCCCATTTATAATTGTCTACTGCTGCAGCAAGGAGTTAGGTACTCTAGACTTGGTGGAGAAACAATCAGTTTGGGGTACACAGTCCCATATTAGTAATTAAGAAATACTGTAATCCTCACAAATATGTTACCATGTAGCACTGTTTTGGCCTCACAATGACGAAGAGGTATGTCTTGTTCAAGTACTGTGACATTGCTCACTTCTGTATACAGCTTGAAATGGATTCTTTAGACTAGATCTGTGGGATAAGTGTTTAAAACTAATCAGAAGCATGAAGGAATATGTGTGTGAGTGCTTGGACCACACACAGAAACACTGATTTTCTCAACATATTTAAACAAGTTATGTTGATAAAAATGAAAGATCATGCATGTCACAGCTAGGAAGTAGAACCCCCACAAAGTTCCTTGGGATAACAATCAATTTGCCATAAAATTTAAAAAGTAGCTTGCAAAGTTTATGTTATTCTGTATTATTTATATTTTGTTATATTCCATTTATCTATATTCTGTTAGGATTTTTTTGTCATAAAACATGATGTGCTTCATTTGTCCTAAAATAATTATTATTGTTATCAGACTAGCTGAAAAGCTTTCCAACAGATAGACGTTCTTATAAAATGGTATTAATGCTGAAATAAACTGCAGTATGCCTGTAATAAGCAACTGTAACCCTAGTGGTTTACAAATCGTAAACACAGTGATGGCTATATCATGGGAGGAATTATGATACTGAGTTTAAAAGCATTTGTTTGGTTTTAAATGATTAATTGAATAATTGCCAGGTTTGTGGCCATCATTAGGCTTCAGGATTAATGCCTGCACTGAGGTGAATGGAGGCTGAGGGCATTAGGTTATACTGCAGGATCCCTTGCTGTGCACAGAAGACATCTTGCTGCTCGAGCCAGCAGCCAGCTCAGCACAGCAAACAGCTCAGCTGCACATCACACAGTGATGAGATGAGAGTTGCAGAGATTCCTGTCACCTTGTGATTGGTACAGAGGGTATGAGACATTTCTGTCCTTGGGACACTGAGTACCTGACACATTCCCTTTTCTGTGCAAGGCTTCAATGTGCTGTATCTGCGCAAGGGAGCCTCACATCCAGTGCTCCCATGGCCGCAACATGACACCAGAGGATTCAGGGCACCAGCCAGTACCTACGAGAGAGGGGAGAATCAAGTCTGTAAGCCGGTTTCTAGATAAGTAAGCTTACGTGTTCCCATGTAATAAATGCAGATGGAGGTTTTGTGTGAGCTTTTTTCTCTGCAGGGCCAGGGAGTAAGTTGTTAATTTTTCCCTCTCAGCTCTGTTTTATGTATATACTTATTTTATAGTGTTAGCGAATTAAAAGCAGGAGAAACCACAGAGCATTTTCTGGTGCCAAGGAGCCAGTGACTTACCTGTAATTAAAGAGGAGGTAAACTCATTTATTTGTTGATTCAGGTTGGGCAAGGAGGACTGCGTTGACTTTTTATTGCCCAAATTAAAATTAGGTAAACGCTATTCACTGTTGTGGATAGAGAAGTCGCCCTTATATCTTCACTTACAAAGCACAATCAGTTCAATAAGATATGTAGGAGTGATCTGAGTAGTTAAATTCTACTCTTTGCAGCATTAAGTTACAGTATGTTGCTTCCTCCACCCTTGGCAGTGAGGGGATATCTGTCCTACAAATCAAAATCATTACAAATTACAAGCTTAATCCTTAATACCACAAGGCAGTCTCCATTTGGTGAGTGTTTTCGTCCAAGGAATATGCAGCACTGCACATAAAGACGGACAGATCCTATTACAGGTGAAATCCCCCACTGATAATTGCTGTCTTCCATGTTAAAAGACTTGCATAGTGGCAGCACTGCAAGTGGACAAGGCTAAGGCAGAATCTGTGGTCTTGATGGTTTATTTAAGATACAGTCAGCATGCAACCTATATGGATTAAAAGCTCATTTGGTAGCTTTGTTCCCTTACGAACTGTCAGTGCTATATACAAATCCAGTCTTCTTACCCTATGGCTGCAGATCCCTGGAGATCCTGCTTGTAAGAGGTCCTGGAAAGTATTGCCAGGAGTCTCAGTTCCCACATTGTTACAACCTAACCATCCACTGGAAAAGTATCGACCACTGGAAAAGACTGGAGATTTTAACCAATTACACTAGTTCTGGTTTGGAAAGAAAATGATGCTTGTGTTTAAATCTTACTGCTACATCTCTTCCATTCCTGTTACTGCTTCTCTTTTCTTTGAACGGAGCGTGCCTTTCTCCTCAATAGTACACACATATTCCTGTATGGAAGCACACACTACACTACCTAACTAAAGATCATGCAACAGGTGGGTATGACAGATGGGGACAGCAAGGTAACAGTGAGGTAATTAGGATAAGAATCAGAAACAGTGGTGGTGGCAGACATTTGCATGAAAATTGGATCTTTGCTTATGAAAAGTTCATTGTTTCTTGCTGCTCTCACCCAAAAACCATGTTGCTTTGACATCACAGTTGGTTGCTATGGAAATACTGATGCTACCAAAGATAGGACTGAGCTGGAGGGCTACAAAAAGTCCTGGAGACCCAGCTGAGTCAGTATGCATTTCGGAAAGGCCAGCACAGCATTTATTTTTGGCAGTGGCACATTCGTGTGACAGAATGTGACAACAAAAGTGGATAAGTGGACATCACAATACAACAGAGTGCCATGATGCTGGGCTGGGGGAAAAGAGGTATAGTTAGGAATAGGGGAAACCCTTCGCCAGCTTTCTTGCTCTTCTTTGGATGTGCTCAAGCACCTCAATGACTGAACATAGTATTTGAATATTCACATCCCATAATGAATCACACATGCTCATCATTCCCTTTTGCTGTGGCTTCTGAGCATGGCTACCCACTTTGCAGATAGAAATGTCCCTGCAGTTGTGCAAGAGAACCTGAGAATGATTATTGACAATTTAATACTTGGGTCCTATCCTTCTCTCCCCCTGGAAGTAAGTGCTTTGAGACAGCAGTGTGGAGGCTGACTGCCACAGTTTTGGCAAATACAGAACTGTGTGTAGTGCTTTGCTTCCTGGAACCTTAGAAATAACTGCCCAGGGATCATAAATCCCCTCACCTTACGCTAAGGACTGGGATGTTCCCATCTGAGAAGCAAATGAGTCACACCACTTCTTACAGAGGTAGTTCCTTTATTCCTAGTCCTGCAAAAGACAAATGCTACTGGCAATTATTAGCCACAGATGTGCTGTCATAATGATTTGGGTGGCAGAGACAGACACACTGTTCCTTTATTATTTCTGTCTCAGAATTCCAGTGATTCATTCAGAATGAAAAATGGAGTTGCCTGATTTTAGCAGGAATCTGTCTGACTGTGGCAGAGAGAGAAATTAGTCTGAAATGAAGCTGTAAGTTGCCCTGCTTTCTTTCTCCTCCCCCTTTCATAGAATCACAGAATGGTTTGGGTTGGAAAGGACCATAAGATCGTCTAGTTCCGGGACACCTTCCACTAGACCAGGTTGCTCAAAGCCCTGTCCAGTCTGGCCTTGAAAACTGCCAGGGATGGGGCAGCCACAGCTTCTCTGGGCAACCTGTGCTAGGGCCTCACCACCCTCACAGTAAAGAACTTCTTCCTTATATCCAATCTGATCTTCCCCTGTTTAAGTTTGAACCCGTTACCCCTTGTCCTATCACTACAGTCCCTAATGAAGACTCCCTCTCCAGCATCCTTGTAGGCCCCCTTCAGATACTGGATGGCTGCTATGAGGTCTCCACGCAGCCTTCTCTTCTCCAGGATGAACAGCCCCAACTTTCTCAGCCTATCTTCATACAGGAGGTGCTCCAGTCCCCTGATCATCCTC